>RJWM01013030.1:0-54673 GCA_004363535.1 Dasyprocta punctata | reverse complement strand
ACACACACACACACACACACACACACACACACACGGCACCCTTTCCTGGGGATAGCAAAGAACCTTCAAATTCATTCTATAAATGTCCTATTTTCTGGCTCTCCACTTTTTTTCTGTAGTGAATTAGTAATGGAGCTAATAAAGGTTCAAGATTTGTCTTTCTGGGGGCCAAATTTGTCTTTTCTCCATGTCATGCTTTTTATTCAGAAAATAATTTCCTTTGCATTGTTTCCACAAAAGCCTTCCAACACCCCCAAATAATGTGGAGAAATTGGCTTTTATTTTGAACAGGCTTTTTCAATGCACCCTGTATCTCTCAGCATATCTATTATATTAATCCCCAGTCTTAATGATACAATGGGTAAAAACAGTGTACGGATCCGTATAAATGAAAAATTTAATAGATTTCCCTCTTAATGTAATAGAATTGGCCTGAGGCATTGGGAACAGGAGGGAAAGTAGTCACTCAAGCATTGTGTTTACATGATATTTAAATACAAGTGGCTGGGGTGTAAGTACGGCTAAGTACACCTGAAAGGCAGGGTGCTTCCTAATCATTGTTTCAGCAATTGACAGTTGTTTACACAACAGCAGCACATTCGCTGCTGATTTGAATAATAAACATGCTTAAATACCAGCTGGATAATAGAAGGATAATTGAAACATAGTTTAAAGCTCTGATTTACAGGCATTGTAGCAACACTTTTATTTGCTGTACAATGCCACACTTCTGTGCAGACTCTGAAAAAAAAAATTTAAGGCATTGTTTCCAACATTGGGGTCTATTAAACTTGATTAATACACCCAGTGTATGTATCCATAGCTCAAGCCATGCTTGGGCACACTCGAGACAGCTATTGTGCCTTGTGTTTTGTGGAGACACTCGAAAGCGATAATAGGTCCACTGGAGAGGCCCATGATGGGTTGTGTCCACCAGGGCTCTGAGCGGTGGCTGGGACCACAGGTACTGGAAGAAGAACCAGAACACAGTTCTAGGTTTCTGATTCACAGAGGAAAAATACAAGGGCCGACCCGGCCCCTCTCTGATGATGACATTGTACTGGGTCACGGATCTAAGCTGGGTCCAACGAGGCCATTTGTTCACACTGCCCTTTTCCCTCTTCCCTGCCTGCTACTCTCAGGTTAGCCCCGGCCAGTTTTACCCCATACCTGGATCATTGCAAGAGGCCTCCCGGAGTGCCCTCCCCACCTCCCTGGTTCAAGTGCCAACCCCGTGTCACCAATGCAAGGTTCTCCTTTGGGATGGGAGCGCAGAGCAGGGCAAGCCCTCTGTTCACCTTGGCTCTTGTGGGGAAGCAGTGCCCGGAGATGTGGGAGTTGCCACTCGAGCTCTCAAATTTGGGCATCTTGAAGTGCAATTGAACCTGTTTGCTTGGAATGGGTCACGCACAGGGAAGTTAGTCATGTAACCAAATTAGCGAGGGCTAATTTATAAATCAGAATGCTGATATGTTCATTGATTTATCAATTTGCCATGGGAGATATGTCTCACAGGATAATTTACATCGGTCATTCATAGCACTCTCTCCTGGCTCAATTGCCTCGGAGGAGCACATTACATGTCAGAAAGTTGCATAATGAACATAAAGTAAGGGCAAAAGGAAGACGACGAATTGCCACTTTCCACTCCAGGGAAAGTAATAGCACCCAGGCACCAGGCCAGACACCTATCACCACTAATTCTTTTAAAATCCCCTGGGAATTACTATTCCCCTTTTAACTATAAGGGACTGATCTAAGGTCACACCATTGTCGAGTTATAGCACTGAAACTGTACTATTTGCTAACTAATTACTAATCATCTTATTGGTGACCAACAATAATTGTACGACACTGGCCCATTGATATTAATATTCAGATTCCCCCTCCAGTTAGACTATTTGAAAACAGACAAGAGTCTATTTTCTGACACCCTCTCCAATAAATCACCTGCACTAGTGACAGAGCCCGTCTTCCACGTCCAGTCAGGTCTGCTGATGTTGAATGAGTCGCTGGGTAAAAGGGTGAAAGAACAGTCAATGACTATTACTGAACACCACAATATCTTTGAGAACTCAACTTGGTGCATGGTAAGAGAGTTTGGACGACTACTGCATGTCCAGTCCATTAAGAAATGGTGTTGCTTCTAAGGAGAGCTAATCTCATCTGGCAAGGGCTCAGATGAAAACTCAGTTTCCATCATAACCATATCCTAAAATTTTAAAGACACATCACCAGCAACCCTGCATGCACAAAATCCATTTCTTTCATCATGCTACTTACCTATTCCAAACGAGGAGTCAGGCAAGGAACTCTCTTTTCAGAAGGAAGGACAACAGGTCCCAGAGTCTTCACTGCAATGCAAGATGGCACTTGTCAATCATGGCAGGCAAGGGATCTTGCCCTCGGGGTCCCTGCTAAGAGACTTGCCCTGCTCACGATCACCTTGGAGGTGGTAACTCTTCGCTCCCCTCTGACCCAGGTGAGTAGAGAAGGGGCCCCAGATCCAAAGACAACAGATGCAGGGAGCAGCCAAAAACCTACGACCAGCCTGATGTGAAGAGGTCAATCTCCTTCTCATCAGTGAAAACTCAGACAGTTGCAGTGAAGCCAAAGGCAGAAAATCTGCACAAAGCAAGAAGCCATGAGGTACAGTCAGGAGTCCAAGGCACTCAAGCAAGCTGTGGTCATAGATGAACCCAAACTACTTTAGAGTGGCATGGCCAAGGGTGTGAACTCCGGCACCTGGTGGCCCAAGTTCAAATCATCATCTGTCTTCTGCTCACATAAAGTGTTGGCTCCACTCCTAACAGGGCCCGGCCAACATAAGCACAGTGCACAAGGTGACCCGTTGGTTGTGCCGTCTGAGGTTCAGCCCTGATCACAAGCAACCTTGGAGTCTCCACACCCTGTGCCTATGGTGCTGGTGGGGGAGGGGTTCACTGTGTCTTGAAACTTCCCGGCTGGAGCCGCTCCTGGACTGGGAGGTGCATCTCAGAAGACCCTGGCGTGGGCAGAGATGGGAACCACACAGTGGCAGCAGGTGTGGGGCAGTGGTGCCAAAAGCTGGACTTTTATTCACAGAATCCAGGAACACAGACCTAGAACCCACTCCAGGGCAGTTGGTGGTGCACTTGGTGATGGTGTTAGTCTGTTTTCTGTTAGCATAAGAAATACCTGGCCAGGCATGTTGGTGCACACCTGTAATCCCAGCACTTGGGAGGCTGAGACAGAAAGAGTGTTGCAAGTTTGAGGCCCAGCCCGAGCCACACAGTGAGTTCCAGGCCAGCCTGGATTACACAGAGAGACCCCGTCTCAAAACACTGAAAAGACAAAAAAGAAAGAAGAAGAAGAAAAGAGAGAAATACATGAGATTGGGTAACTTTACTCTGAAGTGTGTATATTACTACCCAATAGACCACATAAAATACATGAAATAATCCAAATGATAAAATGTTATAATTCATCAGCAAGGAAAAAAGCAGGGAAATCTAAAGAAAAATAAAATACTGTAAAATATTCCAAAGACAAAGTGTGGGCTGTGCCCTTTTGTGGGAGAAAAGTTCTGGAAAGTACATGTTGGGTCGGTGTCTAAGGAAGCAGGGCTGGGGGACCTGAACGTAGAACACACATAGCAAACCCTGCCTGGGTCCAGCCCGCAGCTACTCTGATGACTCTAATGGACTGCAGTAAGACAGGAAGCCAGCCAAGGGGAAAATCGCTGGAATTCTGCATGTGGTTAACCAATCCCCGCGTCCTCTGACCAGCCCAGGATTTTATCCCACACCAAAACAACTGATTCCTAAGAGAGCTGAATGAACTGAAGAGAAGCAGGACGGTGGGAGAGGCTGTTCTCCAAAGCATCTGTGTTAAGAGGAAGGCGGATAGGCAACCAACTCAGATACTCAGGTGCCCCGGTCAAACACACACCAACTCATGTTTCCACCGCCCAGGTCTCAAACCAATGTATGACCAAGGACTGTGGGCACTTGCAGACAGATAGCAAAAGGAAAGAGAAAAGTCAAGATAACTATGAAGTACCTGTGGAGAAAACAGGTAGTTTCATGATGAATAAAGGACTACACCAGAACAAAAACAAATCAACCAAAAAAACCAATCTAATATATTAAAAGTATTTGAGAGAATCCTTAAAATATCATGGGGAGCTATTTTAAAGGACAGGAAGAGGGCGTAGGAAAGAACGCCCTCTTCCTGTGGAAATTAAATGTATGATCGATGAAATAGAAAATTCAGAGCAAATTCAGAAGATAAAATCAACGAGATTGCCAAAAACAATTTTAAAAGAAAGATACAAAACATCAGAGAAAAGATGAAAGAAATATAAATCAGTCCAACAGCTTCAAAATCTAATTAATAGAAATCTCAGAGAGAACAGAAATAATAGAATAAATGTCCTCACACAGAAGGATCTAAGATTTTGATAAAAAAGTAACACAATAAGTGAAAAAGGAAATGTAAATGTGAAATTTTACGTCTCCAAGGATTAATAAAGATTCTATAAGCTTTTAGGGATGGGAAAAAAAAGCCAAAACACTTATAAAGAAATGAAAATAAAATAGACATCAAATTTCCCAAGAACAAGAATGCATGATGGAAGATAACGGAGAAAATATACCCTTCAAATTTCTGAGGTATTTAATACCCAGTTAGGTTGTCAATTAAGTATGTCATTTTCAGACATGCAAAGATTCTGACAGTTTATCTCTCATGTCCTGCGTTAGGACGTTACTTGAGGGCGTGCTCCAGCAAAACAAAAGCAAGAAAGCAAAAGCACAAGAAAGCCAAAGGCCTGGAGCTCTGAAACATGGGCTCCAGGCCAGAAGTGAAATAAATGCCAGAGTAACAGTTCTGCCACAGGCTTAGACAGCAGTCCAGCCGGGTGGAATAGTAAGACCGAGAACATCAGAAGGGAGTATACACAATGAATAAGGGATTCCATGAATTTGCTATCATGCTTGAAAAGTTAGAAAAAAATTAAGGATAAGTTTAGCACATAAAGCATAGGGGAAAATACAATGATAAACTCAAATTTGAAAATCTATAGAAGAGAGAAAACATAATTATAGATAACAGTTGGCTGTTACATAATTCTTTATGTTACATGCAGTAAAACTTTTAAAAAGCCATGTCCCTTTGTATTTTTCCATATTTATGCAAAAAGACAATTTTAAAAATATTATCATACTAGATACATTTATGCACCTAGCTTTTTCGTATGATGCTATTTGAACACTTTTGTAGACATCAGCATAGTTATAATTTATTCTGTTTAACAAGCTTATAAATGTCCCCATAAGCCATGATGTATTCATGCATTTCCTTTTTGAGGAATAGTCAGATTATTTCCAGATTTTTGTTATTACAAACAATACTACATGAATATCCTTGCACATAAAAATGTACTTTGATACATTTATTTCTATAGAATGTGTAAGAGTGAGGATAGGAATTTAAAATGTTTTTATAAGGAGCAGGGCATGATGGTGCCACCCTGGTAGTCCACACGCTCGGGAGGCTGAGGCAGGAGGATTGCTGTAAATTCAAGGCCACCCTGGGCTACATAGTGAGTTCAAGGCTGGCCTGGACTACATAGTGAAAACCTGTCTCAAAAAAACCCCAAAAAAGTTTTTGTAACTTTAATGAACATTTTCAGATTATTTTTTCTCAGAAGATTTTCACAGCTCACACTCCATCAATATGTAAGCATGAACTTCTTCATATATTCTTACTATGCTGGTTATTATTTGCTTTTTCCTGTTGCTTCTCAATGTCTTGCATGAAGTTAGTGTCTGTTTATTGCTCTAATTTTTGCAGGTAGACTTTAACATGTCACGATCTGTGTACACAGAACCAGAATGAGGATGTGACTCTCTGTGATAATTAAATCTTCATAGGCAAGAACATCGTTTCTAGAATAGTGATGTGAGCAAGTGTGAGTGTGTGGGTGGGCAAGAGGTGAACTGCACTGCACACGTCAATCACAGTGATGGTCAAGACTGCCACTCCTCCTCATCAGACTCTCTGCAGAACGGCAATGTTGTAATACCAGGCTGGGTACTACCCAGTCACCCTGCCCGCCCCCCACAACCCTGTCAATTAAACCAGTGAGGAAACCTGGTCCTGGGACAACAGACACACAGGTTATCAGCTATCTCCAACATGGCTTGGTGAAAAGACTGAATAGGCTACCCAGATTTTCAAACTCAGGAAATGAGATTGAGGAAACATGAAAAGAACCATGTGTTCGACTGTGCCAAATGAAACCATGTGTTTGACCATGCCGAATGTGGCCAAGAGGTAGAGTTAAGGATCATGGCAAGCCAGAGTTACGAAGCAGCTGCAATAACACCGTAGAGACAAAGCAATGGCAGGAGAGCAAAATGGTAAAGTAAAGAAAAGAGAAAAAGAGAGAGAACAAAATAAACAACTTGTTAGGGAGAGGAAAACACAGTCTAGGCAGAAAGGATAGCAGATCTCCTCTAAATAAAGCTGTCTGATCATGAGAAAAAGAGGGCCCAGCCCTTCAGTCAGCCTTAATTTCTAATGCTTACCTGGTTCCTTGTTTCTGTTCCCATTTCAGTCTGCACTATAATAACTTCACAAGCTGTGTTTTCTTATCACAAAGGGAATTCACACTTACTGTAGAATACTTAGAAAATGAAAACGAGTGGAACAGAAGAAAAAAAGATCCACTCATAATTAATTCTACCATCTGAAGATAACCACTAAATATTCTTCATCTTTTATTCTACCAATTTTTAACAGTATATTAAAAATTTATATTATTTTGTAAAATTTTTGTAGTCATTTTATAAAATGATTTTTAAAATAAAGTTGTAACACCAAAATGTTAATAATAGTGATCATATACAATATAATATAAACATTATCATTTTATTTTATTTTATTTTATTTTTTGTAGCACCAGGGATTGAACTCACAATTTAATGCCTGCCAGACAGGCGCTAAAGCCATTGAGCCAAACTCCCGGCCCTAGTTTTTTGAGGCAGGGTTGCACTATGTAGCTCAGGCCGGCCTTGTGCTCGCATTGTAGCCCAAGCCGGCCTCGAACTCACAACGCTCCTCCTACCTCAGCCTCCTGAGTGCTGGGATTAAAGGCATGCGCCACCACAGCCAGCTAAGCATTATCATTTTAAACATGGAAAATATATTTTAATAACTACATAATAATTTAATCTGCAGATGGGCAAAACTTATTTAACCCAATCCTTTCATCTAGGGACATACAGTAATTTGTCACTAAAGGAATAAATATCTTTGTATCGATATCTTTTCCTATAATGTCTATAAATTTGACACACACATACAAAAAAAATCACTTTTAACTTATGTTTAGTGACCAAAGAGGCTAAATATTTAACATATCAATTGTCCTTTTTTTCTCACCATACAGTTCAGGCTGACCTTGAGCTCATTTTGTAGCTCAGGCTGATCTTGAACTTCCAACGATCCTCTTGCCTCAGTCTCTCAAGTGCTTGGATTACAGGCATGCACTACCATACCCAGCTATATGTCCTTCTATAATGCAATATTATATCATTTTCAGGGAGTTCATTTGCAATGAGTAGCTCGTTATTTATTGAGGTTATTAACTATTGTCTTACACAACAAAAATAACTTCTTCAATTTATTTACGCTTACCTTTTTATTATTGGTTATTAAACATTCAAAATCTATTTGAAATCTCTTATTTTCCCAGCCTTTTTCTTTGACAAAGGCTAGAAAACACACTTTTTCTAGACTCCCTTGCAGCCAAACTGGTTATGTGATCCATTCTGGCCAATAAAATCTTAATGGAATTGGCTAGATTAGAATGTGGGACTTCTCTTTGATAATGGATAGTCTCTGCTGGCATACCTTTAGAATTTTTGACTTTTTCTCCTTTCTGACTGAAAAATGAATATGAGCCCAGAGGCATAACAAAATACATGCAACCTGAGGTAGATTCTACAAGGACAATGGTCAACATTCTAAGACAAGAATTGAAAAAAATGGAGATGGACCATATTTCCTGAGTCATACTATCAGCTACGTTACCAACTTCCATATTGTTTATTACTTGAGATATATAAATTATTATCTATTTAAAATAGATTTGCCAGGTTTTCTGTTACTACCAGCCATGGTTACTTCTACCCAATAAATGTGTTATAGCTTTGCAAACACAATTTTAATGTAATGAAATCTAAACATTTTTTCACTAATACGGCTAAAAAATCAAAGAAAGTATCAAAAAAAATGAAAAACTTATGACCTTTGTCAACATTCACATGTGTTTGCTTCCAATACTTGCATGTTTTACTTTTAAACAATCCATCTGAGAATTTGTTTTATGAAGTAAATTGAAAGAACCTAATTTTTTCTCTAATTGACAATCTAATTTTTAAAATACAACTTATTGGATAATCTTTTGTTTTTCTCTAAATGTTTTCTCTTAAATTGCCATCTTATCACTTTAATTATTCAAGCTTTATAACACCTCCATATCTTGTAAAGAAACTAAGTTTTAAGAATTTTCTTAAAATTCTAAGCTATTACCCCATATTTAATCATTGAGTTAACTTCAGAATTATTTTTGTTACATTTCAAATATATGTAATTTTAATTGAAATTGAATTAAACAGATCATTGATTATCTTTAATACTGATTCTTTTCATCAGTTGGACTTTTTCTTATGTCTTTCAGTAGCATTTCATAATTTTCTTTCCCTCTGTTTCTCCCTAGATATTTTATAGATTTTATTGTTGATGGGGTTTTTCTTGTTTTCTGATAGTTTCTGTGATAGAAATGAGAACAAATGAATTTTTTGTTTTCTTTATTATATAGGAACCTTTTTGAACCTCCTTAATTCAATCTAAATGTTTTTATTTATATTTTTAGATTTGTAATGATACCTTCTGAAAGAAAGGATAATTTCTTCAAGACCCCTCCAGCTCTATACCTTTAGCTCTTTATCTCGGTTTATGCTTTATCTATGTCTGGAGAACAGTTGAAAAATACAGGCAGGAATAAGCATGGTGTCTTTAGTGGGTCTTCCTCAACCTCAACACCACAGTGCTGAATGTTGATACAAAAATAAGTCAATGTCAATATAGAAAGAAAGCATGTTTCTATACTCTGGAATTGCTTAATTTTATCAAAGCTCTTCCTTTGTATCCATTAAAATGAATTTTCCCCAAAACTACTGCGATTACTTATATTAACAGGTTTCCTAATATGGAAAAATCCTGTGTAACTGAAATGAAAATTTTTGGTCATAAGGTATTTATTTAATGTTCGCTGACACATCACTTACTTTTCTTTTAGGATATATCTATCCTAAAAATATATGTTTATAGTGGATATGTTCATAATAAATAGATATGTTCATACTAGATATATTCTTAAAGAAATTGGTTGTTAACTTTGGCAGTTGCTTTCTTTGTTGGGTTATGGTACAAAATAATGCTCACTCAGGAAATGAAATGCAAAGGTTCCAAATGTTTTCATGGCTAGAAATAAATAAAAACATAGGAATAATCTTTTTAATGGATTGAAATATTTAAAATGAAAAATCTCAAGCCTTTTTTTTCTTAATGTAATTGATTGGTCATTCGAGATATGCAAATTAAAACAACACAGTTCCATCTCACTCCAGAAAGAATGGTTCTTACCAAGAAATCAACCAATAACAAATGCTGGAGGGGCTTTGGGGAAAAAGGAACACTTCTCCACTGTTAGTAGGAGTATAGACTGGTGCAACCACTATGGAAATCAGTGTGGAGATTCCTCAAAAAACTAGGATTGGAGGTCCCATTCATCCCAGCTATTCCCCTTCTGTGTATCTTCCCAAAAGAATAAAAAAATCATACCATAGCAATATATGTGCACCCATGTTTATAGCAGCACAATTTGTAATAGCTAAATCATGGAAATAATCCAAATGTCCATCAACTAAGGAATGGATAAATTAGGATGTGATATTTTTATGCAGTGGAAAATTACCCAGCCAAAAAGAAGAACAAATCTGAGACTTTTATAGGTAAATGGATGCAACTGGAGACCAAAATCATAAGTGAAATAAATCAAACTTACATGTGTAAACATCATATTGTCTCCTATCGGTGTGAGAAATTGAAAGGGTAAATAATGTTTAGAATGTACAAAAGTTATTGTGAAGCAGGAAGTAGTTGCTTAAAAAGAAAAAGAAGTAGGAGAGGGGAGGGAAAAAGATGGAAGGGAAAAGGGAGAAAAATTCAAAGAAGCCATACTATTCGTGTCTTTCAGTTCATTGAAAAGGAAGGTTCATGCTAATATCAATTGGAGAAATTTTATGACCATATCTTGTTACTCTGAATAACTACTTTGAAGGTGACAGTATGCAATGTATTAACTATTGTTATTCTCCTATCATTTTGTTATGAATTTGTTTTACCTTTTTTCAATAAAATAAAAAAAATTTCCAAATATTTTAGACATTATTCAGTTTTATCTTGACACAATTTTCATAATAATTAGTATGGGAATTTAACTAGAAATTTCTTAAATTTTAAACTTTTTTATAAATCTAGTTACATCTCTTTCTAATTGCTACATGTGTTTTTTCCTCTATTGTGTTTTTCAAATGTTAGTAATTATTTGTTTTTCTCAAAATCCTACATCTTAAATCTACTTAGCAACTATACTACGTTTTACTATTAGAGAATTTATTAATTTCTGCTTTTACTAATTCCCTTAACCTGCTTTCTTTAGGACTATTTTATTAATTCTTTTTAATTTCTTGAGCTAAGATACTGTTTGGCTTGTTGGCTTGTTTGGTTGTTTTTGTTTGTTTGTTTATTAGCAGTGCTGGGGATTGAACTCAGGACTTCATGCTTGCTGGGCAAGCACAATCACATTTCCTACAGCCCAGGCACATTTTCCTTAATTCCTAATACTAAAAAACTACCTCTGTCCCTCCTCCCTTGATCCCTCTTTCTCTCTCTGCTTGTCACCATCAAGCCGTAAGCCATTTCCCCTTTGCCAAGCCCCCCTGCCAAGTCATACTGCCTTGGAGCCAGCTGACCCTGGACTGAAACCTCCATAAACTGTGAGCTGAAATAAACCTTTCCTCCTTTGAGTGGTAGGCATCAAACATTGTGTCTCAGGGACAAGAAAAGTACCTAAGACACTCACACAACTGAAGGTCCCTGTAACTCAGAGCAAATGCTCTTAACTTCGTTCCTGGAGTTCCCAAAACATAATCCCTTCTGACAAAGGGAGGGAGGTCTTCCCACGGAACTGAGCTTTCCCATTGGACAGGAGGTGACTGTGACTACAAGTACGCCCCTTTGCACTTCCAGACCCCCAACATCACCACAGTGGCCATGACCACTGTCTCCACCAGCCCTTACTCCACCTGACTCCTACCCTGTGGCTACTTAACCAGCACACACCCCATCTATCGAGATCTGGCTGGTGTCTGCTGCCCGGACTGGACACAGAATAGTTTCACAGGGGAACTACAGTTCCCACAGAGTATTCCAAGGACGTGTAAGATTTATGAGGGGAAAAATGGGGGCAAAGGCTCTCAGGAATTGTTCACAGACAGTTTGTAAAAAGGGAGAGAGAGCTCGGAGGCAGGAGAGACAGCAAGCATGGGTGTTCAGAAACACGGAAAAGGACATTGCTCTATCGATGACAATGACTATTATATGGCATTTGAACACACAAGTGCTATTCAGCTGCTTGTAAATCGCAATAGGTGAGTAAAAACACTCATCTTTTTTTGTCAGAAGGGAGAAAGAGATAGAGAATCCTTCACACAAAGACCCACTCTGACTTAAAATACAGGGTAAGCAGTACTAGAAATCCGTGTGGCAAAGCCTCCCTATTAAGATTCGGATCAAACACGAAGCCTCCGTATTACAAAGCTCCATTGTGCGTATGCGGTTAGTTATGTCAAGGACACTAAACCAAGCTGCTTTTCAAGTGTCAGCTTGAGCTCTCCCTGTTGATAACCACGGCGACTCCCAGGTCACGACCCCAAACGGGCGTCCATTGTGTAGGAGGAGACAACAGATGGTCCAATACAGATAGCACACCAGGAACCTAGGCCTTGGGCCGCCTGGGAGGTGTCTAGGCAAAATTCAGAGGCAGAAGAGGTTCTATATTGGGGTTTGGGTGCTCTGCACGCACACAGCAGTCACCTATCCCTCCAGCTCTGAGTCTCACCTGGAACCACTGTCTCCCCAGGCAAGGGCCTGCTCCTGCCCCATGTGCCCACGAAAGGTCCCCCAGGTGTCAGCCTGGTAACCCCTGCTTGAAGCTAAGGCCCTGATGGTTGGTGATAGATGTATTAGGCTTCTCACCTGATCACAAGTGTATCCCGGTCCAGATAAAAGTAGCATTTCCACAGCAGCCTTAGATGCCTAATGCCCATGGTCAGGGAGGCAAGCTTCAGGAGGGTGAGGAGGAAGGCCACAGTTCTTCCCAAACGATGGCAGCCCCAGACTGGACTCTGGAAAGGGGCCAATCCTCCCCCCACTCCCATCACATTGCAGAGTTGGGGACCAGGTCCCAGGGTCCTTTGCTTCTTTGTGATTAGCAAGTACAGCTGAGACTCTGAATGGAAGGCAAAGAAGTGAGACCCTGCCCAAGCCACCCACCTCTTCCTGGAAAACTCTCCCCTCCCCTGGAAGATGGGCACACATGCTGCCACCTTTTAAGATCCTGCTTAAAGCCCGCTGCTTTTCAGAGGCCCAGGAGAGCCACTGACGTGCCTTTACTCCACCACCTGCCATCATGAGCCACCAGCCTAGTCAGAGAGGCCGAACAGGGGCCTGGTCCCAGAGCTGAAGGTCACACGTCTCCCTTTCCTCTGAAGACCGTGGAGTGCTCCAGGACTCCCTGGATACAGAACAGTCTTCCAGTGAGGCTGAGCGAATGAAAGTCTGGTCAGAGAAAAGGAAGGCCCACCCACCTCACCTTGCCTGGAATCAGGGGTGAGGTGGGAACAACAGCCTCTCGGAGCACCCCATCCCATTAGGAGAGCACTAAATAGTGTCAGATCCCTCAGCCCGCGCTGCTCGGAGCCCACACCCACACTGCTTTCCCACCAGGAGCAGCTTTCAGCATCTCTAGAGGATGAGGGGTGAGGGCTGAAGGAAGGGGACCATTTTCATTCAATAGGACTGACGAGAGCAGGAGTGGAAAAGCATCTGCTGGAAAGAGCGGAAGCCGTGTGAAGCAGGCCTTCAGACATAATCCCTTCTCCAGGCCTGATGCCCTGGCCCATCCCAAGCCCATTGTCATCCACTTGCCAGGATTGTCACTAAACGCTTTTTTGCTAACTATGGTCCCTGCCCTGGGATGGTTGTCACTCCTTTCCATCCTTCACAGCATTCCCAGAGCTCTCATCCTGAAAATAAACATGACTGCTCCCCTGTTGGGACCTCCTGCCAGGTCCTCGCCTGCAGAATGGGGGCTAAGCACCTCCGTCAGGCTCTAACACTCCTTCTCCAGCTTCAGGTCCAAATAATCCCCATTTCCCCTGAAAACTCCATGCCCTGCATGTGTTAAGTTCATTGAGGCAATTGATGCAAGACTCATTCAGGACTTTAAGAAAGGGAGATGCTTCTTTTGCCTCAAAGCCCCTGTGTGCCTGTGATGTGTCTATACCCCTCAGCCACCCCTCACCTCCTCTGTGATGTTCTCTCTGAACCCCTGATGCCCAGGTTGCCACTACACACCTCTCTGGCATCATCCACACAACAAACTGGTGTCTCATATACACTGGGACCCCAACTCCACAAACCTCCTCTCCCATGATGTATTAGTCAGCCTTCTTATCACTAGACACAGTACCCGGGATCCATAACTTAAAGGAAGAGAAACTTAATTTGGCTCAGGGTTTAGGGGAATTCAGTCCAGAGTCAGAGGTCCCCGGGAAGTTACATCATGGGAGAAGTGCATGGCAGAACAAAGAAACTTAGCTCATGGTGGCCAGGGACAGTGCCAGCCACAAGAGTCCAGAGATGATATGTAATTATCCCAAGTTGCAACTCCATGTGCCACACAGACACCCAGAAGTGCACTCTGTCAATCCCTGGGCAGATCCCAACACCAATCGCTTTGCACTCCACCCTCACACCACACGTGGCTGCTCTCTCCTGCTGCTTTGCCTGCCTTTCATCTCCAGGGCAGCCTACTCGAGCCCTTCTTGGGACCTTTCTGCACATCTACTACATCACCTCATCCTATGTAGGATGGTGCTGAAAATCCATCTTCTTCCCAGCAGTCTCCCTAAGCATTGGCTAGTCCCTGTCCTACCAAATTAAGAGCCATTTCACACTGCACCATTCTACCCTTGTAGTTCTTGAGGTTTTTGTAATCGTTAGCTTTCCTTGAATGGGTGCCTGCTCCAGCTTCCTGACTGGAATTCAGGCTCCCTGAAAGCACAGACTTCTGAATCCTCTCACAACCTCTTACCCCGTGCTTGCAACAGGTGTGACGGTGACAAGGAAGAAAGGGGGAGCACACAAAGCCATCTGCTCTTTGCTTTAGATTCAATTTGGGGATAAGTATCTGAGTCCCAAAAGAATACACTCTAGTATTACACTTTTCTAAAGAATTAAAAGAGAGCTATAAGGTAATTCAAGTATTAGAGGTCCCAACCAAACTCAGAGCCACTCCATGTGAAGATAAGAATCTTTGGAAAGATAATAGAGGATTTGAAAAGACAAACAAGATTTTCTATTCCAGAATTATATTTTAAGATATAATTTTGCAAGGAATAAAATATTCTTGGAGTTCAGACTCCAACCATCATCTCCAAAGTGTTGATGTAATTTTTATATTTCTTAGCTTATCTCCCCAGGGTAGAGTCAGTCTGCTCCAGAGGCCATGTGAGTTCTTTATTTTCTTGGAAACATTTCCTCCTTTAAGAAGTGACAAGAATCTGCCAGGCATGGAGAAACAGACATTGCAACAGAGAGCCCAGCAATACCACCAGATCTGACCCCTGAGGCCCCTTCTGCTGCTGGGAAGCCTACTGCTGAGCTCTGGCATCTGAGTGGGACACTCTTTGCTTTTGTGAACACAGAGGAGCCTCAGGGCGGAAGATATCTGAGCCCCCTGAGCAGGTTACAATAGTCCTACTGTCACGTATTACACCATGCTCTAGCATCACACTACTAACGTGGTCATCCACTTGGTGCACATCATGCGTGAGCCATGAGAGTGAACAGTGGTGAGTGCACGGTGAATCCCTGACTCAGGGGCCTTGGATCTTGCTGAGAAGTCACAAGAAGTGTGGTGAATGATAGAGAAGAAAGATGTAAAGTGCTACGGGCACAGATAAGAGGAAGAGAATAAGTGCTCTGGAGAGAACATCAGGAAAATGACCTGGAGTGTGTGACTCTTAAATTGAGAACTAAGGATTATGAGAATGTACTCAAAGAGGGGGAGGAGAGTGAATGTTAGAATTGGGAAAACAGAGAAGCTAGAAGCTAGAGAGAGAAAAGCAACAGCAGGAATGGAAGAAAGTCAAGTCCGTGTGGAGCACGGCATGAAGAAACATGGTAAGGAGGAGGTAGGAAGAGAAATAACATCATTGTACTCTACCATGTTCTGGAGACCAACCTACCTGTGTTACTTAGCTCTTCTCATGCAATCTTCTCAGTAACCTTAGACACCTTTATCATTTCCTTACCACTGAGGATGCTTGAGGCCCAGAGAGGTTGCGCCTCTTTCCCATGACCTCACTGCACAGAGCAGAAGAGTTGGGATTTAAATCCATGCAGACAGAATGCAGAGGTACTAACCACTGTGCCCTCCTGAGGGGGCCATACTGGGCAGGGTCTTGTAGGAATTTTGTCTTAAGAGGAAGGAGAAAGAATTGAAGAGTTGTGACCTAAACTGGGCGTGGTGACTCATGCCTATAATCCCAGCACTTGGGAGGCTGAGGCAGGAGGATCATTTCAAGTCTGAGACCATGCTAGACTATAAAGGGAACTCAAGGCCAGCTTGAACTGCATAGTGAGACCCTGTCTCAAAAAATCACACACACACACACACACACAAAAAGAGCTGTGATCTAGAAAATTGCATGATCATTCTTGAATCCAAAAAAAAAAAAAAAAAGTCTCGCAGTCTACTGTCTTGAAAATGGTCTGGAAGGAAACAAAAAATGTTGAATTCAGGAGGACCACTGAGAAGACTACTGGCAATTATTCTAAGAAAAGATGACTGTGGCTCAGACCAAGTGGAAGCAGTGGTAGTGGGCAAAGTGGATTGGCCCAAAAGACGTTCAGGTGTACAGGAGGTAGAAACATCAGGACTGATTGATTGATAGAACATAATCAGAAAGCAGAAATAACCATTTGCCTAGATGTCCTCATAGCCTTTAGTACTGCCAACAATTCTATGTGGTTATCTAAAAGATCAGAGAATTACAACTGCTGAACACAGAGTTGGAGTTCAGAATGTGAAGCTTTATTATAATAGGCATCTTTCTTAATCTTTGGGGGCTAAGCCCATAACTTGGTCACCCTGTATCCTGAGCCCATGAGGCCCATGCTGGTCACATGGCAGGGGTTCTATAAATTGTTCAGTTAATGAGCAAGAGGAAAAGCATCCATGGGCTCTAGCTGTGCCCTGACATTGTCTGTTAGGACATTATCACACAGGACGTAGATTCCATCCATTCCACCAGTAGCATCAGTAACTTCTAGGTCTAGTGAGCAGAGAGCCTCACCCAAGGACATCACCTTTCTCGCCTAGCTGTCAGGCCCCTGATGGTGACATCCTCCCACTGGCTGTCTCTCCCCTGACCACCTTCAGTCCTATACCCATACTTCAGAGCCTAAACAGTACCTTAAGTTAAAAAAATAAATAAACCAAATTAAGCTGGGCAGCTCAGATATTTAAGTTCCTCCAAAGTCTTAATAAATTTCACAAATATTTGACAAGCAAATTAATTTGTGTAAAGATCTGTACATATTTGATAAACTTGAACCAATTTAATAAATCCTGTCCTGTTTTAATAAATGCTGGATTAGGGTTAGACTTCCAACAAACAGTAAATACATAAGGAAAATATTTGTGATGTGTGCATATATATTGTACCTGCCTTTTGAAAGATCAAGAAAAGATTATCTTTGCCGTAAAGACATGAATCCAGTGAGTCGTGTGAGTGTTTGTCAGGAAGGAGAGAGGAAAGTGAGCGAGGACGTGTTCAGACTACCAACTGGATGGCAACTTCATGGACCGGATGGCGTGCCAGAGACAGCACCCAACTCTCAGACTACGCAAAGCTTCTAGAGTGGACCAAGCGCTGTGGTGAGAATTAGAGGGCCCAGGGCACACATAGTCTCTTTTTATGAGTGGCAAATGCCTCTACTGCTCATTTTTCTTCCTGCAACTCCTTCTTACATTACCTAACCTGTAAAATTCTATCACAGTCCTATCATTTGTCTTCCTTTAAGCTGTACCTACTCCTATCTGAAATCTGCCTTGGCCTCTTTCCAACCTTCAGGCAAAGCTGGTGCTTGCTTCCCGTGATTATCTCCGAGATAGCATTTCTCATTGCCTTGTGGTTAGTGACATGACAGCTGTCTCCCTCACTGCTACTTCGTGGCACTACTATCAGCAATCTGTATTCTTTCAACAAATATTGTTGAGGGACAGTATGTGTTCAGCAATATACTAGGTCAGTAGTGGCAGGCCTATGTTTTTCTTTTAAAACAAAAGGTGCTAATGTAGAATTGCTTTTTTCTAAACAAAAGCCTCAGTATTCAGGTTTAATTAATTGATATGTTGGCACTTTGTGATACGAAGTGGGTTTTGGGTTCCAGTTTGGGCACTCATCTCTAAAACATTCACCATCACTGTACTAGGTAGTGATGATGAGCAAATAGCTCTTGCCTTTATGAGGTTCACCATCTAACTGGGCATAGCAGACACTGCTTGTGTTTGCAATTGTCAGCATTCCACTCCTATAACAAAGTACCTGATATCTTCAACATAAAAAGAAGAAAGGTTTACTTTGGCTTGTGGTTTTGGAGGTTTCAAGTCCATGATTGGTTAACCCAGTTGTCTGGGAGCTGTAATGAGGCAGTAAGTACATCATGGCAGGAACACGTGGCAGAGGAAGCCTCTTCATTCATGATGACAGGGGACTAACTGAGTGAAAGAAACTAGCACCTTTCAGTCCCCTTTGAAGGGCACATCCCCATGACCTAAAATCTCCACTCGGCTTCACCTCATACAGGTTTCTACCATCTTCTAATAGCACCAAACTGAAGGCCAAGCCTCTAGCACATGGAACTTTGGAAGACATCAAAGATCCAAAGTATAGCAGTGTCTTACTGATATCCTTTTACTGTCTATCTCCACCAGAAAAGGAAATGTGTTGTTAGATGTATAAATAGCTGGAGATTTAGCTCAGTGGCATAAGCACCTGCCTGACAAGTACAAGGTCATGAGTTCAATCCCTGGTGTATGGGGTATGCAGTGTACCCCCAAGTCCTCATATAATTTTGATGGGGCTGAGTTATTGGTTTGTTATTGGTTTGTTGACTGACAATGTGAGTGCTGTGCCCGCCCAGGGGTGGAGCTGACATACAGCGTAAGGGAAGGTGGGTCTTCCCCTTCTGTCTTCTCTGTCTCTCTTCTCTCTCTCGCCAACGCGCCTTGCAGCTTGCAGCCGCCATGAATTGTAGTCCCGTCACCCCATGCCACCTTGGAGCCAACTTTATGGACTGAAACTCCCGACAAACTGTAAGAATAAACCTTTCCTTCCCTAATTTTGGGCGTCAGGTATTTTGTCTCGGCAATGAGCAAAAAGTAACAAAGATACCTGGTATCAAAAAAAAAAAAAAAAAGGTATAAATAAATACCCCTACAATGAGGGGGCAGTTCTTTCCCTCCAAGGGCTCCACCCAAGCCCAGACTTTGTCTCTTTATTTTCTCATCCTCTTGCATTCCTTCACCCCAGGAACCTCAAGGGCCATGCAGGCAGCGGTACCTTTGTGAGCACCACTGCTGCGGAGACACGGCTGAGGCCGGGGAAACTCACCACAGCTGCTGTTTGGTGGAGGCCCTCCCGGGACCTGATGCTTTTCCAACAGCCTCAGCGTCCATGAAATTATTTGAAAGCCACAAACTACTGAAGCTCACTCAAGAAAAATAATGGACACTCATATACTGCCGATGGGAACGCAACATTTAAAACTACTTTGAGAAATGTGGCAGTTTCTTATAAAAGCAAATATACCCTTACTATACAGTCCACCAATTCAAAAACTTTGTGCCCACAGTGACTTGTATGTGTATTTTCACAACATTTTCATTCATTGCATTTAAAACCTTTGGAGAAGATGTCCCCAACTGGTAACCACATAAACAAATTGTGTTATATCCATAAAAAAGAATGTTACTTATGAAAAACAAGAAGCTGTGGAAATTGTAATAAAATAAACAAGTCTCGAAGCATTATGCTAAATGAAAGATGTCAGATTCCTAAGGGTACAGTATAAACAATTCCATTTATATGTATTTGTAGAAAAGGTAAACTAAAATACTAGAAAACAAACGAGTGATTGCCGAGAAGTGGTTACCTAACAGAGAGAAAGAAACTAGCACAAACTGACAAAAGGTAATTTTGGGGGTTATGGAAATATTCTATTTGGCAATTGTGGTGATTATTACATAACTATATACATTTGTCAGATACTAGTGCTCTGTATGCTTAGAAGTAGTGAATACTGTTAAATTAAACCTGTTTCACACAATAGCAACTTCTACTTTTTTAAAGAGTTGGGCAAACCTGAGAACAGTAAGAGAGTTCTTTTTTAATCACAAAATAATAATTCAGTGGAGGGAATGAATAGTAGAATTCGTGTTAATGAAAACTAATTTGTGACAGAAGATTGTCTTGAGAAATTCTCCCAAAATAAAGGACAAAAAGAAAATGTTCAGACTTCAAAGACAAATGCAGGGTTTAAGAAAGAAATGAATAATACAGCCAAGAAAACCAGTATCAATTTAAAAAAAAAGATTTTCAGAAGAAGAGTAATAAATGGGAGAAAATAATGAAAGAAACAGTATAAGAAAGATTGCCCAGACTGAAGGAAGACCTAGTCCTTCACATTGAAATGGCTCACCAATTACCAGGAGGAAGGAAAAGATATAATTTTAAAAATGCCAGATAGAGAAGATGAGCAACAATAAATATATACATATATATTTAAATACATATTCTTACAAATAATACTAAATATATATTCTTATAAATAATACTTTAAAAAAAGCCGGGGTGGTGGTGCACACCTTTAATCCTAGTATTCGGGAGGCTGAGGTAGGAGGAGGGTTGTGAATTTGAGGCCAGCTTGGGCTACAACGCAAGTGCAAGGCTGGTCTGAGCTATGTAGTGCGATTCTGCCTCAAAAAAAATCAGGACTGGGAGTTTGGTTCAGTGGCTTAAGCACCTGCCTGGGGCAGGTGCAAGGTTGTGAGTTCAGTCCCTGGAAAAAACACTAAAAAAAGAGAATGAATAACTATTAAATCAAGAATAATACCTTTTTAAATCAAAGGCCTATCCTAGAATTGCTTACCCAGTGTAGCAGTTATCTCTCCATAGTAAAAAAAAAAGAAAAAAAGAAAAAAAAAAGGGATGTATTCAGGAATCTACCATTATGCCCATGAAAAAAATTACTGGTGAAAATTTCAGGTAAATGCAATGGAAAATCACATGTACACCTCATGAAAGAAGAGGACGTAATACACAAAAATTACTTGTGTATGCAGGGGGTGCAGTTCTGTGTAGAGTACTTAACAAGTGTGAGCAAAGCCCTGGGTGTAAGCCACAGATATGGAAAAATAGTATTGTGATATGAAAATAAGAATAGTCACTTCTAAATAAGTGTGGCTGATGTGATTATGAAAAAATGTTTTTTAAAAAGGATGTAATATTTAAGAAAAAGTAAATACCAGTCTGAAAATAAGAATCTGTATTTTATGAGATTCAAAGAGAAAAAAGGGGAAAAAAAAGTATAGTGAAGCTTAACTTTTATCTAAGAAGACAATTTTAACTCATGAAATTAATAAAAAATACATTTTAAAATATGTATGTAAATGTAAATACTGTCATTAGTAGAATACAATTAAGATACTAAAGCTCCAAATCACTTTATGAAAGGATAGAAAAGGACAAGGAAGTAACACTGTAGCAAAAATTAGGAAAAAGGAAAGGACATTAACAAGAACAAAATAAATAAATAAATAAAAGACAGGAGCAATACCGGACATAACAATTATACCACAAGAATGAGGTCAGTGAGCTAAATACTTGTATTAAAAGACAGAGATTCTCAAGTTATATTCTGAAACATGAAACCAAAGTTAAGTTTACTTAAAATGAAATCACACACACACAAATTTAGAAATGAATGCATCTGTAATTTACAATCAAAGTTTTTTACTGCAAACACAAAATATGATAGGTTTGTTTTAAAAGACATAGTTACACATCAAAAACGACCACAAGTAGAATAAAACTACTCCAAAGGTGGAAAATAGAGAGTGAAACCAGAAATTTTTACTTCACAAAATCAAGAGGAGGATCAAAAAGAGAGATAGGAAAAAAAAATGGGGAAATCAGTTGATAAACAGAAAAACAAAATAAATTGGTAAATATAATTCACAATTTATATGTAGTCATAGTGCATTTGAATGGGCTGAATGAGCCTATTAAAAAATAAAGGCCTTGGGCTGAATTTTAAAAATTAGCAATAATAAAATCCAGCTGTTGTTCTGTTTTAAAGATCTAGGTACAAACTTTAAAATTTTTTGAAAAAATAAGAGATGAAAGAATATGTACAGGAAAAACACTAACCAAAATAAAGTTGATTTAGCATTAATTAATGCCATCAACTGAAATGGGATTTGGAGTGAAAAATCTTAATAGAGCTAAAGAGTAACAACAAGATATTAAAATAAAGAACAATACATGAATTCGATTTAACTGTCATGATTCCTGAGTAAAAAGACAAGTCTCAAGAAATTGGTCTTTGTCCCCTCCTTTAATGTACGTATTTGAGAGTGACGTTTCATTTTGTTACACATCATCAATTTTATATTACTGCCACGACTGAAGTTCAATATAAATATATCTGTTACATTTACATTTGCATTTTCTTTCTTGGAATGTTTATAATTGACTGCATGACAATAGTTTCAGAGAACTGAAGTCATATAATCAAATCAACTTTAGCTCAGAAACAGAAAATTTTATGCAATTTGTTTAAGGGAAAATAAAAGTGAGAACCTCCTATTCACTGTATTATATGAGACCAATATAGCTTTGATCGTGCAAACAAAAATAAATAGCAGAACAAAGAATAATAATGTAGACCTATCTCACAAATGAACAAAGAAATCAAACATAAAATTTAGCAAGTTGAATCCAACAATATATAAGTACACATCACTGTCAACCAAGGATTTTTTCCAGGAATCCAAGGATGGTTACATTTCCTTCTAATGTAAGGTCCAGATTAACAGTCTAAAGGATAAAAATACATGTGATTATCTCAACACATACAGAATTTGACCTTAAAAACATTAAACACTATTCGTGAAAGATGTTTAGTTAGTGAGAAATAGAAAAGAATTTGCTTAATATGTCTGTCAAAAAAGCTACTTGTTATATAATGTGGAGTAGTAGGAGATAAAAAGAAAACAAAAAGAGTGGAAATGGAAGAATCTCCTTTTTTGCTGATTTTAATGAGAAAGCATCAAAATTTACCATGACATTTTCCCATTACATGTGATATGTGCTGTAATTTTTGGTCTATGCCCTTTATAAGATAATGGAAATTACTCTTCTATTCCTGGTCTATTAGTTTTTTTTCTAATATTAAATTTTAGCCAAAGTAATAAGACAATAATGGAACAAAATTGTTCTTATTTGTAGGTAAGCTATTAGGACTCATAAAAAATCAGCAGCATTGAACATAGGTGATAACCAATATGAAAATATAAGAAACAAGATAAAATTCATAGTAGCTACAAAAACACAAGGAATTTTTGTTGTTGTTGTTGTTGTTGTTGTTCCAGGGATCAAATTCACAACCTTGCACCTGCCAGGCAGGTGCTTACACCACTGAGCTAAATCCCAGACCATATTTTTTGAGACAGGGTCTCACTATGCAGTTCAGGCTGGCCTTGAACTCACTTTGTAGCCCGGGCTGGTCTTGAACTCACAATGATCCTCCTGCTTCAGCCTCCTGAGTGCTGGGATTAAAGGCATGTGCCACCACACCTGGTTTAACACAAGGAATCTTAACAAAAGATTACTGTCAAAGTGAATCCAACAGAATATATGTCAAACTTTATGGAAAATGCATAAAATATTATTGAAGAACAACAGAAAACCTGATCATTTTCTTCCCCAAATTATTCTATAAATTCAATGTAATTCCAATTCAAAGAGAATATTTCCTGGAAATTCTTATGCTATTGAAAAATGTATACAGAAATGCAAATATATAAAATACCCAAGACAAGACCCTACATAGGATAGCTTTGTAAGAAACAAAAGAGGCACAAAAAATTAGTAGAGAAATAATAAACTATGTATTAGGTTTAGTAGGAACAAGTTTTTCTTATTGAAAAAAATCCTACCTCATATCTACCTGATATATTTTAAAAATCTAGTTATGTACCTAAATATAAAGAAATAAATCTATGATTTTAGAATTAAAACTGTTTTTGTGAATATAGCTTATTCTTTATTCCAGATGTTCTTTTGAAATTAATTTTATTGTACACGTTTGATATACATAATGATCATATTGATCATAGAGAATTTGTACCTGTGCATAATATATCTTGATTCTTCTATTTTTCTCCATCCCCCTCCCATCCTTTCAATCCTACTTCCCCTCCTTATTTACAGAAGGTTTATTTCTATTTTATTCTTTCTGTTCTCTATTTTATTCTAGCTGGGTATGGCAACTATTACTATTGATAAGGACTCATGCTTTGCTAGTATTTCATATTCTTTGTTTCTTATTTATAACATTTTTGACAACACAAAATCCATATTAAAAATACATGAATAACTCAAATGAAACAGAAATAACACAACAGATAATGTACCAAAAGTATAAACCAGCAATTGACAAATGAAAGAATGACCAATAATTTCCACACAGAGTTTTCTGCATCAAAAGTAATCAGAGAAATGCAGATTAGAAACACAAGCAACCAAAAACAAACAAAAAATACAGTGAGATGCTGGTTATCATTTTCAAAGAGACAAACCTAAAACTCTGACCACAACAACTATTGGTAAGAGTATTGAAAAAAACAGAAACCTCACACATCGCTTGTGTAAACTGACACAACCACATTAAAAAGAAACTTGGCAGGATCTATGATACTTAAAAACATTTGCACACCCTGTATTTCAGAAGTCCAACTTCTAGTTATATACACTAGAGAAACTCACACAAACAGAATAAGAAACTAAAGGTTTATTCTTAAGAACAAAACAGTTAAAAATAATTCATATATCCAACACAGAGAATGAATATAAAATATGTGATATATCAAGGTGATAGAGTATCCCACAACAATTAAAATAAATAAGCAAATTCATATATATTAACATCAATAGGACTCTACAACAATCTATGAAAACAAGGTCTTGAAATTTAATGAGCAGTATGAGATATTTCAAGCCATTTCTAAATGCACAAAAATTACTGTGCATTATATAGGAATATGTGCAGTAACTATATAAAAATATATGCTCACTGCACATCAAATTCATGATAATTATTCTCTTTGAAGATGAAGAGAGGAATTACACTAAAGGGGAAGTGGGGGCCGGGGGTTAAACACTATCTGTGATGTCTTATCTCTTTAAAAACAATTTTCCACAGACTAGGAGAAAATATTTGCAAAAGACACATCTGATAAAGGACTGTTGTCCAAAATATACAAAGAAATCTTAAAACTTAAAAATGAAAATACCTGATTTTAAAATAAGCAAACGATCTGAACAAACACTCACCAAAGAAAACACAGATGATAAAGAAGCACATAAAAAGATGCTTGCCAGCAAGCAGAATTGGACAACTGCAGTTTAGAACAATGATATGCCGCTTCACACTATTGAAATAGCTAAAATACAAAACAAAACTCCAAATGCCGGCAAAGCTATGAAGTAACAGGTCCCTCATCCACTGTTGGTGGGAATTTAAAATGGCACAGCCACTTTGGAAGATAGTTGACAGTTTCTTACAAAACTAAACATACTCTCACATTATAATCCAGGAACTATGCTCCTTGGTATTTACTCAGAGTTGAAAGCTTATATCCACACAAAAACCTATACACAAATATTTATAGCACCACAATTATAACTGCCAAAACTTGGAAGGAGTAAGATGTTCTTCAGCAGGTGACGGGACAAATAAACTGTGAAATATTGTGTCATGCTAACGAGGAGTGAGCTATCAAATCATAAAAAAGATGTAGAGGAAAGAAATGCACATTACTAAGTTAAAAGAAGCTAACTTGAAAAATTTATCATATGATTTCAAGTATATAACACTCAGGAAAAGATCAGTGGCTACCAAGAATTAGGGTGGAGGGAGGGAAGCGTAGGCAGAACCTGCAGCACTTTAAGGACGGTGAAACTTCCCTGTAGAATGCTGTAAGCTTGGATCACTAAATATTTATGCAAACCCATAGAAGTACTACATCAAAAGTGAACCCAAATGGAAACCATAAACTTTGAATGATAATAATATGCCCATGTTAGCCCACTGATTACAGTGAATGTACTGTTCTGATGTGGACAGTTAATGATGAGGGAACTCATATGTGCATGTGAGAAATCTCTAAACTTTTCGCTCAGTTTTGCTGTGACTTCAAAACTGCTCTGAAAATAAAATCTATCATATTTCAAAAATCTGTATTACATACGAACAGTGTTAACATTTATTTGTTTTGAGTGGTATCTAGGTTTTATTACATTATCCATTATGGGTTATTTATTTTTAATTTTCAAATAAAACATTGTAAAGAAAAAGATCAGAAATAAATATCAGCAATGTAAACCAAAAAAGTAAAAATGAGTATCTTACAGTGATAAAAATGTACAATTTGCAAAAAATTAAGCATCATCATAAACATTTTCACTTCTAAAAAGTCAGAGAAATTTATAAAGTAAGATCTATTAGAAACATGAGGAAAACACCACCATTTCTTAACTTGTATTTCAAAAAAATCAACATATGAAATAGATAAAAAAGAAAGAACAGCCGGGTGTGGCGGCGCACGCCTTTAATCCCAGCACTTGGGAGGCTGAGGTAGGCGGAGCATTGTGAGTTCCAGGCCGGCTTGGGCTACAGCGCGAGCGCAAAGCCTGCCTGAGCTACATAGTGCGACCCTGCTTCAAAAAAACCAGGGCTGGGAGTTTGGCTCAGTGGCTTAAGCACCTGTCTGGCAGGTGCGAGCCTGTGAGTTTGATTCCCGGTGCTGCAAAGAAAAAAAGAAAGAAAAAAATATATTCAAAGCTCACCATCACTAGTCTGATGTAATAAACAGATTTTGAACTTTTTAATGGCAAACAAAATACTTACTTACACTTTTCAAATATTCTTGAGAGTTTTTTTAATTGATTACATATTAGGCCACAAATAAAACTCAGCATGGTGTCTTTTCCTCCATGTTTGAGCACATTAGGAAGAAGTCAGCACCCAGAGCGGGTCTCCCCTTACCAAGGTCAGCCCCAGAAAGTCACCTAGTGCAACCCTGGCCCCTTACCATGTAGGCAAGGCTCACACCACCCCTAGGCAAGAACCACTGTGTCCCTCTTCTTTCCTGAGAAGGAACAGGAACAGAGTTGAATGGACAAAAGCCACAGTCTAAATTCCTCTTGATCTAATTTACCTAAATCCTAAACCCTCTGTTTCTCATAAATCTAAACTCTGTCTTTTAGGGCAATATATAATAATTCTCTGTTGATCCCTTACTAGTTAAATTTCCCTTCAAAATAGTTGGACTTGGTAGAGCCCAAGAGGCAAAATGGCAACAAAGAAGAGAGGGGAGTGAGGTGACGGTGAATCTCAAATGCCACAGGGATTCCTCCGGCGACCCATGCCCAGTGTCTACGGCTGATTTAACAAGCATCAGCGGGACTTGCTCACCCTTAGGAGCAGCACACGCCAGGTTTCTATGGCCATGCATAAAATGGCAGCACAGAGGAGGTCTGAACCCTCTCCATAAACCCAAGTCAGAGATAAATGGGAAGATTTATAAAGGGGAGGCGCGATTCTTCAGCTACATTGGTTTAAAGATGGTCAAATAAATGAGTTAAACCGTTCACTTGGGGTGCTTCATGAAGCAGATCTAATGTGCTGTTTTGTGACCTGATGTGACTTTAACTCCTCAGTAAATCAAAAAGCTTAACAAGTATGAAGATGGCAAAGATTACCTATGTGGGACAGATTCGATCTTTCATCCATTATCGCTTAGGAAACAAGGACTCCTGCTGTCATGTGATCAAGGGAAAGGGGGAGGAAGAAGTAAAGCCGCCCCTGGAGGTCAGTGAACACTGACTTCTGGTGCTCCAGGAAGGATCTTGAGATTGATAACCAAGGAAGATTCCAGAAAGTGAGGTGTTCCCCTTTTGTTGAGAGTTCCTTTCAGCTTCTGCCAGACCAGTCACACCCCAGCACCTGCCACCATGGTTCCCAGACTAAAAAAAAAAAAAAAAACCACTACTGGTGACCCTGTTATGGTTTGGATCAAATATCTCCCCGCAAACACTCCTGTGTCCAGAGGTGGGGCTTTTGGAAGGTGACAATGGTGGTATTGATAAGTTTATATCTGAATGTGCTGTTAGGAAGTGGGCCCAGGTTGGGGATAAAGGGTCACTGGAGATGTGCCTTTGGAGGCTGTATTCTGTCCCCTGCCCTTCCTTGTTCTCTGATCCTTCCCCACTCTCTCTGCTTCCAGCTGCTGTAAGACACATAGCTTTCCTCCGCACCTGCCATGATGTTTCTACCTCCAAGGTAGATCAGTGACTAAAAGTGGCACCCAAATTTCTTTTTCAGTACTAGGGATTGAACCCAGGGTCTTCACAATGAACTACAGCCTCAGCCTTTTCTAAAATTTTTATTTTGAGACAGGGTCTCACTAAGCTGTTCAGTTGCTCAAGCTGAGCTGCAACTCTCCTTTCTCAGCCTCTCAGAGTCCTGGGATTACAGCTGTGCCCTACCATATCCCGCCAAATCACACCCATATCTGTGAGAGGTGAAGTGGGAGCAGAAGTCTTTTTCAAGTTCAAGGCAGAACCTGCCTGCCTCAGATTCCTACAGTGCAGGGGTCGCAAATTCTTCTGAGATGTCCGCAACCTCCACTGTCCCTCCCCGATTACTTATCCAACAATGCCCTGGCAGGGACCTCGCCCCCATCGCTCCCTCTGTCTGCAAAAATGCTTCTGGAATCAATGCTCAGATCTTGTCAAACTTCTCCTCCTCCAAGAGCATCTAGGGGGGCTTCTGGGACAGGAGACATTTATAATGACAAGGCTTGGGAGCCTCAGCTGTTTCTCAAACCTCAGGAGAACACCTTCTTTGGTACCCAGGACATTTTTTCTTTCAGGGAGGAGGGCTTGCATGCATTCAAAGGAGAGAATGGAGAAAGAAAAAAATGAGTTGTGGAGGTTTACACTGAGCTTTGCCCTGATATCTAACCAAAATGACTATTTTCTAAAAAAGAAAAAAGTTTTTTGAATTTTTAAAGGTATTAGTCTCCATTATTATTTGTCTGGGAGTCCATAATAGCCTCATTTTATTAGAGCCAAACTTCCTATTTGGACAACAGAGCCTAAGAGCCTCTTCAGAACAAGTAAATAATATGCATTTTCCAAAGTAATTTGCAGACACAAATACATATGCGGGTTGCTCAGATTACCAAAAGGATAAAATCACTATGAAGAAGATGATGTTGTTTCATCATTTTAGAAGTAAATATTTTCACGCCCCCACCCAACGGAAATACCAACCGTGTCCTGGAAAGGTCCCCTCAGCCTTCCTGATAAATGGCACCTATTTTGCCACCTCCTGAACACTGCTTCTGAGGGCTTTGGAAAGGCAGCAAGGAGAACATCATCTTCAAACCCAGGAGCACTACTTTCCAGGCTGGATTTCCCTGTCAGCCTCCCACTCCGTAATCAGCCCCATGAAAGGGCCCTGTGCCCACCCTCAGAACCGTGTATGGAAAGGGCGTAGAGTGTGGTTCACCATGAAGGACGGGGTCCCTGCTGTGGCTGTGCCCGGGCTCGGCTCTATTCAGGACTGGCATCTGGACCACTAGGAGCCCGCTAATGGCCGAGGTCTACCCAGTGCCCACAGGCAGCCTGAGAGGAGAGCAGTTGTTCATCCACACTGAGCCCACACAAGGTAAGGGAAGATTAGTCAGAGACCTGGACACAGGCTGCTTAGGAAAACGTGGCGGATAAGAGAGGGGGGGAAAAACTGACTGGAAGACCAACTTTGGAGAAGCAACCCGGGTATCTCGTAACTCCTTCTGGAAAAGGGAGAGGGAAGTGTGGGGTTCTTCTGCAAAGGCTGGCTGGCAGCTGCCTCCAAGCCTTAGGACAGACCTGGGGCTAGCGACTCCACAGCCCAGGCAGAGGGAGCCAGGTCTGCGCCTGCCCTGAAGAGACTCCGTAACCAACCTTCTCAAGCTTCCCTAGGTCATGAGGTGAAGGAAAGGAAGCCATTCCCACTCCTGTCTGCTAAATCTTCTCCATCAAAGTCTTCAAACCTCACCTACCTTCTCTAGGGAGCTCCCTCAAACAGATCCACTTGGGAAAGCTGAGGTTGTAACCGTGGTCCGGAATGATCACAAGGAGCTGAAAGGGGAAGGCCCGAGGATATGCAGAGGTCACATGTGACCCATGTGCACCACCCAGGGCTGCAGATTAGGGGTGGGAGGATGTGCTGTTGAGGGCTAGTATGTGTCCTGATCCCTTCCTTACAAATCATTTGGGTTCAGTTTTCCTCCTAGAAATTTTCATAAAGCAAAGTAGCCATCCTACCCATATATCTCTGGGAAGAAGGTGACTCCTTTATCAAAGCAAAAAAAAAGCAGAGATGGGTGCCAACTTACATTGAGCATCAGATGTGACAGATCCACAGTTGACATTCTAGTGTTATCCTCCCCCGTGGTCACAGTCCTCTGGCACAGACAGGAAAGAGAAGCCAGGGGCCAGGGTGAGGAGAAGCAACTCCATGCCTTTGATGTTGTGGGGAGAGGGAAGCCTTCTGGCTGGTGCAGAACCTAAAAGGCCCCAGGCACTTTTCTTTGGCACCAAGTGCTGGCTTGCGTGCTGGTGACCAGTGAGAGAAGGGTGAGGTTGGCCACTGGTGGAAACTTGTGTGGCACTGGCTGTCGCCATTGTCAGATTCAGTGGCATCACGGGTGGACAAGACAGGTTAGCTTTCATCTCTCACGGTGCTCTTGCCCGATCATTCTTCATGGCAAGGGAGGCCCACTGTCCTTGTCGCAAAGGCAGGGCAGATGTTCCATCCTCGGTCTTTAAAATGGTAGATGTCACACTCTGAGGACACCTCCCACAATGGACTTCATTAGGACAAGAGTCCCAGTACTACCAGGTTAGACTGGCTATGCTGATATCTTGAAAGAGAAGACACTCAGGAAGCTATTTGCCAAGTATGCAGTCGTGGAATGTTAGTCATACTTTGATATGAGTCCATAAAACTACTTCTAGTTAACCATACTTTGACTTCTTAGGATGTCCTCTACACTTTCATAGAAAGCTCTTTGATTTTCTCCAAAAGATTGTATGCTTCCCTAAGGAATGACTCTGGATTATTTCTCCTATAGCCACTTCACTGTGTATCCACTATGGAGTTCAGAAGTACCCTATAGACAGGCACCCAAAACGGCTGGTTGACATCTGATGGCATCTTCCAGCACTCGAGCTTGGTACAGTTCCCATTCCACAAAGAAACGTGCACACAGGACCGAGCTCCCTAAAACCCAGGTGTGGAGAGGGACCCCACTGCAAACTTCAGTTAGCACTCATTTCCCAAAGCCTTGCGGGGTGCAGTAGAGGGCTGAAGAGTCACAATGGCTATTTAATGACGAGACTCCTCCAGGTGTTTTCATATTAACATGGTCCAATGTAATGTCAAGCTGGGAAGAAGAAAGGTTAATTTATTCTATTAGTCCCAATTGTCATAAGAATTTTACCCAACAATATGGTTCATTAAATGCTGAATCTAACAATTATGTTCACCATAATAGAAATTATTCAGACAGATATGATCTGAATAGTTGTGATTTATTAATTTGGACACAAATTTAATTAGCGATTGATTTCCATTGTGTCTCCCTCTGAACAATAAGTTTTCAGGAAAAGCATCCTGGAAAAAATATTAACTGAGAAATATCAGGTAACAATGAGAGAGGCAAACACTCCATTTTCCAATGTGCTATGTTAACTTTCCTCGCAAAAGTAACAACAACAAAAAAATCATTCCTCACAGCTTGGAAAGGTGGCTATTTTCCTTTGAGCCGAGACACTGCTCCTGACACCAGAGGTAATGACACTCGGGGCAGAGGGGTGCAAGAGTCCCAGTTCTTCAGGATCCCTCAGAGACCCCAATTCCAGCCTCAGGTCCTGCTGCTGGTCCCTGCCTCCACATCACCTCAGGTTTCTGATATCATACACTCAGAACCAAAATCTTTTTGGTATCAAACGCAATTCAGAACACTGAGCTAGAGAAATAGAAATCCAGTGGAATACTTTGTTTCTACAAGTGGCGAATGGAATTTTCCTCTTGGTGGTGCTTTGATCTATTCCCTATACCCTATTCCATTCCTACTCAAACTACAGCTGATAGACGAGTGTAATTTCTCATTTAGTGAAAGGAAACATTTTGGCCTTTCGGATGCTCAGGGATTTGGAGAAGGAGACAGGGCCAGGGAGATGCAAGCAGTAGAAGAAAGTATTGGAGCAGATATCTTCCTTCCAGTCCTCTTTTCCCTTCCCACTGGCCTTAACCCTAACTTCCTCCCTATGCTTGTCCTGCACCTTGGTCTATCAAAGATCACTGACTATATTTCTCTAACAAGCACTGTAAGTGTATGAATAATAGAAGTAGACATTTGGGGTTCTGAATCAAAATATTCTTACACTGAGATTTTGGTACCTAAATACTATTTTCCAGTAAAAAAATGACTGCTCCTTGAGAAAAGAGCCAGCTCCAACTCTGGGGCTAGAAAGAGAGGTGATCCCAGAATGAGAGGTCAGATCAGGCAGCAAGAAAGAGGGTCAGTGCCTGGTTAAAAGGAAACAGGTGCCAAATACATGGGGCTTGGACTGCAAAAAGTTGAAACAACTTATTAAAATACATCAAATGTATTATCAATTCATTGTTTCCTAATGATACAAAGAAAAATCAAAACATGCAGTAAGCAACTCACCACCACCTCATTGGCCACCTTTGAAGAGTAAAAGAAAATCAACTCATTCTAGAAACTGTCACATAAGGGGACAAATTTATCTGCCTCTCCTGTATAAACTGTATATCAAAGTAAACACATAGTTGATGAGGAGGCAAATAAAGGAAGAACAGTAAAATTTCAATATCTCTGTTTTGTAACTCTAAAAATAATGAATCTAGGCAGTGATCTTCAATGGTAACTGACATCATAGAATGAGGCTGTCCAACTTTCATTTGGACAGACAGAATATTGTCCATGAGGTGTCGAAACATTCAATTTGGTCCAGCCATTAGAGAAAGTCCCAGTTTCCAGGACAGGCTGGAGGCAAATGAACACAGACACTGTGTTGAATGATTTTGCATGCTGATAAATTAAGAATGTGGAAACCTTGGCAGGACACGTGACCAGTTTTTCTTGTAATGAAGCAGGACTTAAAGGATAACAAGCTTTCCCAGCCTTGAACAATCCCACTTGAACTGCCCCTCTTCTATGGCTGCAGCTCTTTGTTCTGGTAGAAATAAGATTGGCCACTAAGACAGTCTGTTCTCACAAGATTCATAAGGCTTGGTCTTCTTTCAAGGCTAAGTTAATTGCTTTGTCTTGCTTGTGTACCCTCATTTGTACACCCCCTTTCCCAGTTCCTAAAGGCCAACCCCCTTAACAAAATGCATCAAGACTGGAGCCTTCCCTTTAGGGTTTACTCAGCCACATAGGACAGAAGTCCCCTCTGAGCCAGGTGTGCACCTCATAGACCTCCTGTTTCCCTGTTGGTCTCTCAGATCACTTGAATTCTGCAGCATTAACACATAAATTTCAAGGACAACAGCAAAGAATAGCAACAGGAAGAGGGACGGGGAAATCAATAAACTGAAAGAGACCAAGATCTCTTAACCAAGGGTGATGGGCAGATCTTGCTTGGATCCTTCCTCAATCAAAGCAACCTTAGAAAATTTTATGAAATAACCATGGAAATTGGAACACTGACTGTTTCATGATAGTAAAGAATGTTTATTTTTTAAAATATGATAGCAAGAATGTAGTGAAGTGAGGTGTGGGTATTTTGTTTCAATTAAAGAATTCTTGTCTTATACAGGCACATACATACTCAACTACTTACTGGTAAAATGATAAGATGCAGAATTGGCTGGGATGTGGTAAGCAAGACACCAAGGGCCACACTGACAGAGGGCTCACTCTGATCCTCAGGTCACACTAAGGCACGGACCGCACCTAGGAACAAGTGTCCCCTTCCATGTGTGCCCTGGGCACCTGGCTTTTCCTACCCTACTTCCAGCCCTCTTGTGACATCATGGATAGGTTTCAAAATAATCCACTAGAGGGGACAGATGGGTAGGTAGCCATGCAAATGAGATAAAATTTGAAACCTTTTATAATAAAAACATGTAATTTTTAAATCCTTAATTAATAATGGAAGTGGGTGTTTTCTGAACTTAAATCTTACACACAGGCAGTAGCTAGACCATAAGTTAATAACTTTTTGGTTGCCTTGTTGGTTCTTGCTTATCTTATATCCACTATTACAGGTGTCTGGTGCATAATGAACTGGACATATTGCTTGGTATTAACTCCTATATTTGGAAAGTCGCTCCCTCGGCACCTCAGAGACAGGCTCTTGATGGATTAATTCTTACATCCGTGTTAATCACAGTTCTGTTGATTTCTGAAGTTCTATTCACTTGTGGAAACCTTTTGAAACTGGTCTATTTAACTTCCTCCCTGCTTCTGAACAGGTTTGGCAGAGAATAAAATATGAATGAATCTGAGTCTCTTTCATGCTTTTCCACAGCTTGAAGTGAGTTGCAAGGTGGAATCAATCATGGTTGGCAGGACTAGAAATTGAACATAGCCTCTTCATTCCAGTGACAGGAAGTCTTTGCAATTTGGCTTCCTGATTTTGTTTGAAATAAATTTTTGGACCGTCAAGCATTCTTCTATTCAAAGGTAAGTATATATGAACTGTATATTCCAAGGCCAAATACAAATATCTTGTGGATTATTTGACACATTTTATTACTCTTGATATAGTTCCCCTGAGTGAGTGCCTGTGATCACCAATTAACACTGTGCCTAATGCAAAGGAATGGGGAAGGTAACGGATGGGAAAGCTTTTCAAAATAGCAAAGTATCTTTGTCTGAGGTGTTGTATAAAAGGACTTTTACCTTTTAAGGGAATAAGATAATCCAGTTTGAGGTCTTAAAAGGAAAGATATTGGAGTGTTTTCCTTCTTTATTGTTTACATTTAATAGAATTACAAGGGCATGTTAGCTATTCCACACTGAAAGCAACTTAATAGAAACGTATGCACACTGGTGGCATTGATATGTTAATGTTGGGCATGAATGTAAAGCTTTGTGGGAAGTGAAGGCAAAAAGAAGGCACCAAGCTGCTTTGCCGATCAATTCACATGGAGTTGAATTGCAGAGAAAACCTGAGATACGCTCTCCCATCCTCAGAGCTACAGGTTGTGGATGCAGGGAATTTAAGGTCGATGGAAATAGGGAGACCAGCTGGCATCTCTGTGGTCTGAAGCCACCACTAAAGGAAGCAGATCTACATACCTGGAATTTATAGCTGTGCCCTCAATCTGTGTCTTCATTTACATATATATTCTTTAGCTAATCTTCCCTGATTAACCCCACGCACATTTGTCAGTCCTCTTGGTTCCCATTTCTACACACAACTTTTGCACATTTTGATACATTGCCTTGAAAAACACAATTTGCTTATATATTGTTCCAGATCATTTCATCTGAATATTTCTGTATTCATCTGAGAACTCAGGTGCCTGGAACTTGTCCCTTTCATTTGGGAATTCAGGTACAAAGTCAATTTTCTGTAATTGTTTGTGGCAGTATTCCCAGAAGGGAATCTGTTGGATGACATTTCTATCCGAGATGAAAACTGACCAGCCATTCAGTTTAAACATAGCTTGGTCACTGGAGTTTCAACTCAGTTGGTATTATTTGTATTGATTCTACCCATATGTTCTTTAATCAATTCCCAGTATCTCCACTTCCTTCTCCTGCCCTTGTATTCACAGACTATGAACACAGACATCTGTTTGGAGGTGGTCAATTTTGCTAGCATTAAGGAGTTTCACACCCACATAAACCAAAGTAAAAATAAAACAAAAGTTTAAGAGAAATTAGTGAGAAAAAAATTCGAATTCATTTCCTTAAGCTTTTGGAGCCCCTTTCTATTAAGTTGGATGACTGATTTCCTCCAGTCGGTAAACAGGACATGTGGTCATTTATTCTATTAGCTGATGGGGCATTTATTTTTACACAGGAAATCATTACCCGGGGATTCCTCCATATTCTCCAGTAGTCCCCTGCTTGCACTCTTATTTCTACCCCAGGAAAAGGGAATCTAAACCTCTGAATCAGAAATAGTGCTGCTGATGATGAAGATATGTTAAAAGTGACACAAAGAACAGACTCTGGCATCTTGTATAGTTGACTAAGAGTTTAGCTTCATTCATTTCCCTGCATAAGAAGCACTAAGCATGTGCACTAGCAGCAGACTGGATAATAAGGGCTCCTGTCCTCTTTGCTATTCTTCTGATGCTACCTCAAACTGCATTTCCACAGCAAGGGCTCCTTTGGCAATACCAGAACAGATGAGCATTCATTCCTGGCCACACCTGTAGCATCCCTACATCGTGCCCTGGCATTGGCCTCCATTCATTCAAGTACATGATGTGCCAGATCTCGGATCACACTGTGCCCTGAGGGGAGGGCCTAAGTCTTACTCAACTCATAGTCCCCCAAAATACGTTCCACAAAATATGAGCACTTATTGGATGCCACACATTGTTCTAAGTGCTTTACACAAATCAGCTGCTAACATTCACAAAAATCCTGATATGTATATTATTATTATCCATATTTTTCAGAAGAAGACACTGAGACACAATTAGTTTATTTGCCCAAATCGTTCAGCTGATTAGTGCCAGAATGAGAGTTCAAAGCCAAGCACAACGTAAGGTTCATGGTCTCCTGAGTATGTGATCCTGCACTTTGTTGAAAATGCCACTACCACCACCAATAATGTCAGGAAAGTTCCTCCAGTGGGGGATTCCATATTATTAATGGTGGCCACCTTGAACCAGAATGAGATTGGAGTAGCAGTATAGGGGAGTTTCAGATTTGTCTGTATTGTTTATATGTCCAACAAGAATAAATTCATTTATCATTTAAGAATGTTTAAATAACAATTCAAATTTAAGGGCAGTCATATGCCAGGAGGAAACTCAAGAGGCCAACCCCATCCTGTGAACCACAGCAGTGATGCGAGCCAGGAGGAGAACCAAGAAGCCAATTCCCTTCCACGAGCCACAGCAGCCATGGGGACCAAGAGGAGGACCAAGAAGCCAACCCCTTCCCGTGAGCCAGAGGCAGTTATGAGCCAGAAGGAGAACCAAGAAGCAAATCCCCTCTTGTGAGCCAGTGGCAGCTGTGTGGTCTGTGAAGAGAAGCAAGAAGCCAACCCCCTCCCACAAGCCAGCCTGTGCACAGGGTAGGAGACAAGAAGAACTGAGTACACCTCACACCCGCTAAGCAACTGGCTGACTCAGAGGAACACAGCCTGAGATGATAACCACTAAAGTAAAAAAAAAAAATTTAATGCTTTATTGTTTGATTGACATTGAACATCTATTTAGAGGATAAGAATATGCAATATAGCAACTACAAGGGATTTCCTTCTGCCTTGTTTTTGAAATCCAATATTGTTTTCACTGTTTTGTTTGATTTCATTTTATTGTCTTGTTTTATTCCCTATAAAATAAAAAAGAATTAAGAGGGAAGTGACTGTGCTAGTTTGCCTAAGTGTTCTCCATGGCCTGTATATTAACAACATGGTTACCAGCTTGGCACAGTTGAAAGGTGTCAGAACATTTAAGAGATGGGGCCCAGTGGGAGATGTGTTCTTAAAGGTAATTGTAGTATACCAGTTTCTTCCTCTCTCATTAACATCCTAGCCATGATGTGAGCAGTTTTGCTCTGCCACATAGTTCCCACCATGCTGTGCTGACCTGCCACAGTCCCCAAAACAGCAGGATCAACTTACCATGGACTGAAATCTCCAAAATTATGAGCCAAAGCAAACTTTTCTTCTTTTTAAATTATCATAGGTATTTTGTTATAATAACAGAAACCTGACTAGCACAATTATAAGCCTTACCTTTAAAAAAGTTTGGAATGAAATAAAAAATAAAAGCTTAATTCATGGTGGCCTGTTTCTATAACAAGAATAAAACCTCTCCATAGAAATATATGAATATATACATCCACATATAAATAAAATCAAATGGTTTACAGAAGTACACTCAATGCTATTCTAAAAATCTCTCTAGTAAGAAGTGAAATGTCCTTCATGTTTATGAATTTGAGGACTCATATAGGTCTCAGACTACACTTTTTGTGGATGTCAAGAGTTTATCAAATTAAAATATATGCAAACACAGAATGTAAGTTATTGACCCAACTGTTCTTTGCAGTAGACACAATAGTAAGTTAAAATCATCCTATTCCCAAAAACACTGTTAATATCTGCAGTATACCACATGCAGGTTCACTTTGTACTCAAAGAGAGGTTGAACAGGCTCCTAATTATCTTGAATCATATCTAGAACCCTATAATTAAGCTGAACTAGATGGTTGATAGTTGAATCCAGGAATGGCTTATTCATTCAACCAAGCAAAACTAGTAACAGTCAAGAAGAACACTGTAAAAGACAATCAGTCTCTCTGCACAATATGAGGGAATGCCCAGAATTCCCTCCTGAGCTAACTAGTGGAGGCAGAATCTCCCTGGGAGGGATTCATCAGTTCCATTCACTATGGCATTCCTGGAAACTACACAGTCCAAACAAGAGGAGAGCTCATCAGTACTAATCTGGCATCCCCAGAGAGCACAGGTCAGCCAGCTGGCACAAGTTTGCCAAAGAGAGGCACCTACCTGGGAGTTTCTTATACAGAGCTCACAACTCCAGCAGGCAAAGTCTTGAATCAGAAGCAGACAGCTGAAAAGGGCAGAGCAATTGCATCAAACTCATAGGGCTAGACCAGACCTTGAGAAGTCATTTAACTCTGTTCTCCTAACCCTCAAAGTATAGGGTGACCTCCCCTACCTTTTCTTTCTTTTTTTTTTTTGTACCTGGGATCAAACTCAGGACCTTGCGCTTGCCAGGAAGGCGTTTATGCCACTGAGCTAAATCCCTAGCCCCTTTTCTTTTTATAATTATTACAAGTATTTTATAGGAAACAGCCCGTGATCTCCCTGAAGTTCTTCCCAGGCTGTAGCCCAAATTTTCCTTGGGATGTTTGGAAACTTGCTTTTTATCCCTAGAGGATTCAGAGATAAAATATAAGCTCCACCCCCAAATATGACAAACTTCCTGAGACTAAAAAAAGATCCACACCCACTTTAAGAAACTATACACAAAATTCTGTTCCTGTGGGATCAGTTACAGGACAAGGGTTAGGGAGAGAGAAAGTAAGATGAGTTTCAGTTTTACAAATGAGTATTCTTTTTCAATGAAATTACTGCATGATTCTTACAACAATTGCCATGGTGCATTTAAATGATTGTTTATAGAATAGCAACTGCTTCATACAAAGTCTTAATAGGCAAATGAAGAGTCAAATTACTCATGGCCTTCTGTGTACCTACGTATCATACAAATGTGTAAATTCACAGGCTAAGCTCTCTCAAGTCTACCTTGCTAGAGCATGAGTCTTACTGGAGTCTCCGTGTGGAGGCTGGAGCGGGGAGTAGGCCCAGAACAGCCAGCTTAGCTGGGGAATCAACAGTCTGATCAGAACAGCTGAAGAAAGGAGGTGAACAAAGACACAAGGGTGATCAAAATATAGGATGAAACTGGGGAAATAGCTCAGCGGTAGCATACTTGCCTAGTATGCACAAGGCCCTGAGTTCAATCCCCAGCACCACCAAAAAAAAAAAAAAAAAAAAAAAAAAAAAAAACTATATATATATATATATATATATATATTATATATATATATAATATATATATATGCACATACAGTGAGTGTTTAAATTTTCAAAATTACAGTAAAAGACACATTGCCATTAATCCCTCCTAAAAATACTCACCCTCACTTCAACCACACTTATCCTACCACTCTTGCTGTTGTCAGGTAGTTCCTTTAGAAATGGCTCTCCAAATAAAAGTATCCCAGATCCTTCTTGTCTTGAACAAAGAATTAGAGGAGACAAGCCAAAAATGGTGTCGAAAATTTATTTTAAAAAGAGGGGTAGTGTTGTCATTGCTTGATTGTTTGATCATTTTTTATGCCTAGATCTTGTAACCTGAACAACTACTTCTAAGATAACAATATGCAATATATTAACTAGTGTTGCTTTATTACTGTTTTTTTAAATTCTGCATTATGTCTACCCTTTTTTCTGTTTTGCTTTCTTAAAATTAAAAAAAAAAAGCAATTGTGACATAAAAAAAAAAGAGGGGTAGAAGAAAAAGGGAAGAACTAACTCTGCAGAGCAAACAGAGGCCAAAAGGAGGAAGAAAAGGATGTCAAGTAACAACAAAGGTACATCCCGGGTCTGGGAGACCCAGGACGGGCTAGAGCGAAGAGATGACAGCAAGCTCCTCGTGGTGTCTCCTCTGTTTCACGCCGTCCACATCTCCTGGGAGCTCCAGAGAAACTGCACAGGAGGTCTTGAGAGTTATCTGGCCCTGCCCTATCATCTTATAACTGACAGGTCCTGCTTATTTACTTCCTCCTGTTCTCCAAAGTCAAAATGATCATGAAAGGTAATGATTTTGAGTTGATTCAGGACATCAAGGCAGTCCTAAGAGCGCAACTAAAGAAATACACAAAAGAGGGCTTCCAGACCTGCTTCAGAAAGTGGCAAGAGCAAGGGAATGAGTGCGTTCAAGGTGAGGAGGAGGTTTTTCAGGGGAATTAATGACAATATGTCTGCGGCAAACATTTTTAACTTAAATATTCACTGCATGTTTCCATCACATACATGTCACATGTTCAGGACAGATATCAGACTCTAAAGCATACCATTCCATACAGACGATATCATCACGCATCTTTGAATGTTTATCCAGAATGAAGCAGGACATGCTCAAGGGCCGGTAACCAGGAGACCAGATCCACGCTCTACAAGAGAAAGGGGAACCAGGCCTCCAGCGCAGAGACCAAGGCAGGCCCTCAAACAGAAGATACCCTGGGAGGGAGGCCTACGAATTCCAGGTCCAGGACCTGGTAGGAATGAGGCTCTAGGTCCACAGTGGCTGTGGGTTTCTGACGGAGGCACATGTACCAGCTGCAAAGGAGTATAAAGACACATGTGAGAATTGTGTTCCCAAGGGGGAGGGGGGGAGAGTGACAAGGAAGGGGTGCATAGAGGCCGCCAGCTGTGCCCAACAGTAGGGGCTCCGTGGGTACCTGCTGTAATGTTCTAGCCTACACCTTCTGAATGTCTGAACTATGTCATGGTAAAAACTAAATGAATAAAATAAATACCGCTGAAATTTCAAGAGACAAACATTCAGAATGGCTTCTCACATGAGTCCCTTTTCTTTCTTGTCTCTTCATCTGTTTCATAGCTCCTGTTCCTTAAAGGGTTTCTCATAACTGGTTTTTCTCCAAGTTCCAACCCAGTTCCTTCTCTCCACTGAACCTGCAGCTTCTCTCCAGGATCTTATCTCGTGCTGAGAAAGCCTTCAAGGGGTGCGTGTGAGTGACTCCAAATTTTAGATTTCCCACCTGGATGAGGCTCCTGACCTAGGACCCCGTCCACTCAACCGTTAGTTGGCATCTCTATTCGGTTGGACACCAAGTACCTGGAATTCGCTGTATCCAGCCAGAACTCCTCCCTACATCTCCTCTCCCCTCTTTCCTTCCTTGGTAGCAAGCATGCCCACCCATCACATGACTCTGACAAGAAATACAGTCCACCAAGGTGAGTCCATCAAAGCCACACTTGCTGTCTCTCCAGTCAGTTTGTTCTCACTGCTGCTATGAATCTCCCAGTGAAGTCACCCACCATGGCCACCTAGGGCCTCCATCTGCCTCTTCCCCCCTTCCGTGGGACTCAGACAGAACCAGAGCAGGGAGCCCGGCCACCCCCACAACACCAGGTTATAAACGCCTGAGGTTCTGTTCAGGAGGACCAGGCATGTGGTGCCAGCTGATTCAGGCTCCCATGTGTGACTTCCGTCACCACCAAGGTGCAAACAGTCCCAGAGTACCCCTGTCACAGCCAGTATCACTGTACTGTGGGACTAATTTTCAATACTGGGGATTGACCCAGACTTTTCCCTGAGATACATCCCTGCCTCTTTAAAAAATTATTTATTTATTTATTTATTTAGACTCAGGATGAAACCCAGGGTTTTTCCCACTGAATCACATTTTTAGCACTTTTTTTTTTTTTTTTGGAAACAGGGTCATACTAAGGCAGAAAGTTGTCCATGCCATGAGATCTTCCTGTCTCAGCCTCTCAGAGAGCTGAGATTACATGCAGGTACCACCATGCCCACTACTGCTGAGTACCTTCAACAGCAGGGGTGTGATTTGTCTGGTCCAAGGTTTAGGTACACCATCCACACACACCTGCCAGATGACTCGTGTCAGAAACCATCTGTCTCTGCCAGCTGGACTTTGGAAACACAGGTGAAGTTCTGGTTAGCAAATGGCTTTCAGTTACCTACATACAGTGCTGATTAGGAAACAAGTAGTATGTATTATCTAAATTTGAAGGGTTTCACTAAGCTTCCTTAGAAATTTTCCTTGAGAAAAATTTGATCTCTCTCTCTCTCTCTCCCCCTTCCTCTCTTTCTCTCTCTGTCTCTGTCTTTCTCTCTTTCATACACACAGACACACACACAGACACACACACACACACACACACACACATGCACACACATAGACAGACACACACACAAAATGACCAAACAACAGAAAGAACTCAGAACATTTTTGGTCTACATGGAAATCAAAGGGCAAATAACTTTTAAAAACATTTTAACAAGACCATTTAACCACACTTGTGTGTTACGCTGGAATGTGATTGATGTCCTCCAGGTATAAGTTTAGACAGAAAAAAAAATACACTCCAAGCAAGTTTTAGACTGTCACATTGCATTGGGAGAGATTGACTCTATCATCCTGAACACAAAGATAGATATGTACAATTTTTATCAATAGCAAATCAGTTTCTCTTTCTCCGCTAAGAATAAATATTAAACAAGTCTTCTTTCTAAGTAGCATTTGGAAAGACTATCAGACTATTTGGTATCTATTAAGAGTACAGTATTCATAAAAAGACTTTTTATAGGTCCTGATCTCATTGTTGTTGTTGTTGTCGTCATTGTCGTGCAGAAGCATGACCTCTGCAGGGAAGCATACTAGGAGTCTGACTAAAATATGTGGGTTTAGCTCCAGCTTCTCTACCTTCTTATTGTTGCTTCCCCTCTTCAGTTTTTAAAGTGCTTATCTGTAAATCAAGAGCGGCTGAATGTTCAGTGGCTTCCAGCTTTCTTGACTGTGACACCACAGGGTTCATCATTTCTACCTGCACCTTCGCAAGCTCCTGATGGCCCCATATCCAGCCCCACCTCCACCCCAGTCCTCCAGCCTCAGCCTCCGGGTCTAGCCACAGTCTCTGCCTTTCCGACCCTTGACTCCCTGTCCAGCTGGCCTTGGTCACAGGTGACCTCCCTGCCAGGAGTGACCTCCTACATCTCCTCAAGTCCTCCTACCTGCTTTCTAGCTCTCAGTTAAGATAGTTTGTGCCCTGTACCCCGAGAAGTGCCCATCAGTGTCCCCACCAGTTGTGTCCACTTCTCTCCCATTGCAACCCTCATGGTGTTCACTATAGATGCATCCTATGGTCATGGCTGTTTTTCTCCTGTGTGTATAAATTCCATCAGCTCCAGGGTGACTTTGGAGCTGTGTCCCCAGCCTCTAGCACAGTGCCTGGTACACAGTAGATAGGGAAGAACTATGCCTTGATTACATGAGCTCCCCCGGTAGATTGCCTCAATTTACCATTCAAGAGAAGTCACTCAAGATTCTCGGGTGCACCTGGATGCTTTGAATGGATGAAAACAAAGGAGCAGAAACGGCGGGCAGCCACCAGCCCAGACATACCATATGCGAATTACCTTTGTCAGATGCTCCTGCTCGAATTGGTTTCCCTTCTACACCACAGTGTTCCTTGGTTCTATGCACGGACATATTGAAAATGCTAACACTATTCACCCAAGCAAAGCAGAAACAGCCAGGTAAATCTGTCCTGTACAAACCACAGCATGCGTTCCAAAGTCGAGTGGAAATGAATATTGGATTAGCCCTCCACTCATGCGGATAATTGAGAGCTAGGCCAGTTTGGGGTTTGTTTGCTTATGTACTTTTAAATCCTGGACATGGGGTCCTGCCAGTCTGGAAGGACAGTACGGCCAACAAGACAAAGCAGGGCAAGGCCAAGCCTGCCACAGAGGAGGAGGAGGACAACAGATCGACCACACCCTCTACTGAGCAGCCTGCTGGAGTCCACTGGGTGGGGACCCAAGAACTAGTTCTGTGCCAAGCTCTTTCTCTATTTCTCCCAATCTAGAGAAAAGGTGGGATCCAAAAAGGCTGACAGTCATCTAATCTAGGTGCGAGTTACTCATACCAAGAAGCAATGAGAATTTGAATAACAAGCACATTGTCCTCCGAGAGAAAAGAAGAAAGAGAAAAAAGTAACCCACCCACCGTGGATGCCAAGTTGCAAAATTTAATTAGGAAGATAAGAATTGGGGTGGGAGATTGGGTTGATGATGTTCCTTTCTTTCCTCCTAGTTATGAGTGCGGAGAAAGGAGTGAGAGAAATAATTTAAGCACAGAATTAACATCTTCTAATAATCTTAGACAAAACCCGAGTCTGTTTTGCTTTGGTTTGTAAATTAGCTCATGATTAAAGTGTCTCTTCAGCCATGCGCCATTGTCTTCGCAGCCTGTTTGCCGAACACCGCCTGACCCCACCGCCCTGGTAACTCAAGTGCGAGATCTGAGAGCGTGGGGGAACAATTATTATAAAGTGAAGTACTTGCAGTTTTGCTGCAAAATCAATGAAGTTTTCACGTGATTTTTATCATATTTTGCAGCTGTTCCGCTGCCTCTCTAGCAGCTCTCACACTGTCAGCACTGGTGTTCCGAAGAGCCTTGTTCATCTGGTTGCCTCCCCTTCTTGGGGAGTAGCTGGCATTGCCCTCACTGGAGAGCAAGCTGCTGGGCGGGGAGCACCAAGGGCTCCCCTGACTTCTGCTGTGCCACATGTGGGAGCAGCTCTGGCCTAGGGTCGTGCCCGTGCTCAGGTTGGCCTGGCTTGTGTGAGAGAGAAACTCAGAGGTGCTGATCTTGCATCTTCTAACACCACAACTGATGGGGATGCAAAACACAGGCGTGATTCAAAAACATGAGGAGCCTTAAATTTAAAAAAAATTGTACTGTAGTAAAAGACACATTACCGTTAATCCCCCTGAGACTCCTCGCCCTCACTTCAACGACACTTATCCCGTCGCTCTGGCCACTCTCGGAAGCAGTTCTGGAAGTCTTCTTTCATGAGCATCTTTATAAAATATGATCCGAACTATGCTCTTGCTGAAAAGGCAGACTTAAAAAATATCACAGTGTGTCTTCATTCACCCTTTTTTCCCTGGCTCTGGCACTGTGAAATTTCTGGTTCTTCTCCAAAATCAAAATCATCACCAAAGGTAAATATTTTGAATCAAGTCAGGACAGGGTGCCAGCCGTGGCAGCACAACTAAAGACACTCACGAAATAAGACTTTCAGAACTGTTTCCAAAAGTGGCAAGAAGGATGGGAAAAGTATATTCAAGGTGCGGGAGAGGGGATTTTGAGGGGGATTCTTGGTGATGTTCCTTTTATCGTAACAAATTTTTTTTGTTTTAATACACACTGTATCTTTCATTCAAACCTTGTACATCACAAAACAGGTTCTACATCGTCGATAGGAAGCTGAGGCTCACGGAAATTGGGGCTGTGAACTCTGAGAGTACCTGACATAGAAAAGCGGGCTTTAAAAAATGTTAAATCCAGCAGACTGAGTCCGGGACCACGTGCACAATCCAAATCCCTGCACCGATCCCAAGCGTGCTGTGTGGAGCCCAGGACGGGGCTGAGCAGCCGAAACCCACACCTGCTGGGAGTGGAAGGCGAGGGAAGGACATCCCTGTGCCATGGCATCTTCTGGCTGGAAGGAATGGAGTGTGAGGACACAGCGGGACTAACACCCAACAGGAATCTTTACTTAAACCCTATTGGGATCTTTTTCTTGTATTCACAGAGAATCCAGGTGACCCACATAAAATACTGAAGCTTCAATGTATGGGTTTACTTAAAATGACTCTAAAATGGGCCGATTTCATAACGTTAAATAACACTATATTTAGTTCTGATACTGAATTAGTGAGAAATTTAAACTATACCATGTCCTCTCCTCCCCTAATGGTTCTGAATTCGGTGGACTCTCACTCACCCCGGGAGGAGAGGCATAACTGCTGTTTCGAATATGGGCTAAGTGAGTAATTTCTCCAATAAACTTGCCTAACTGGTGGTGACCAACAGCTAGTTAATTAAAAAATAAGTATTTCTGCTATATGCTCAGCACAGTGGTAAGGTTCCTGAGTTCCACAATATAACGTTTAATATTTGACTGCAGGAGACAATCGTTAAGGGTCAAACTCCAAGGCAGAGTCTAAGGCAGGTTGGCCTTGGGTTGGTCTCTTGGGATGACTGAGGTTTAGGTAAGGATGGACAGTCTCATCCACCCTGAGGATCAGCTCAAGAAAGATGAGGTTGATCAGAAAAGTTGAAAGCACAGCACCCCACTTGAGTTATTTCAAAGACCCACCTGAGTTACGTAAACCTGGAAATGTGTACTAATTCTGGGGAGAATCAGAAAGAAAGTTTATTGCCATTCCCCCAAAAAATGTCTGCAAACTCAACAGTTACTATCATCTTTTATTTAACCTGCTAGTTTTGAGAAAATCATAAAAGTTGAGAAAATCATGAAAGCAAATCACAAAAGTTAATCAGGGTTTGGTTGGTTGTTGGGAAGATTGACCACGATAATAATGAACATGTATTGAGTTCCTTCTACACACCAGATGCTATACTAAGTACTGTACCTTCTTTAAGTAACCTATCACTTAATTCTGACAGCTACCCCACAACCCAGGTATAATTATCAGCTCCATTTTGCAGAAGAGAAAGCAGAGTCATGGAGAGATTAAGTAACTGCAAGGATTAACTAGTAACTGCAACTAGTTCTTCTCCCACAAGATTGGGATAACAGAGGGGTGGACAGGTCTTCCAAGAAAGAGAAGAGGAGAGAAATGCCACATGCACAAAAATCAGATTTTACATAATCGTGGAATCACTTCTGAAGAGTAGAGAAGGGAAAGCAGTTTCTAATAAAATTCACCACGACCCACAAAACATGCTTCAGGACACCACCAACAGAATCAGATTCATCTTCAAAGGGAGGAAGGAGCTGGGAAGCAAAGGTTGATCACAGTGGTGGAGAAGGGAGCAGCATATAGAATCCCAAGGCCCATGTGGCAACAAGCAGAAGCCAATTTAAGGATTGCTGTGGGCTGAACTGTATCCCTTCACAACATACAGGTTGAAACCCTAAGCTTCCATAAGAGCATTTGGAGACAGGGCCTTTAAAGAGGTTCGAGTTAAGTGAGGTCCTAAGGGTGGGGTGCTAATCCAGTAGAACAAGGAGGAGGGACACCAGGCGTGTACGCACGTGCACAGGAAACATGACATTTGAGGATGCAGACTGCCGTCTGCCAGCCAAGGAACAAGGCCTAGGGAGAAACCAAACCTGCAGACACCTGGACCTTGGATTTCCAGCCTCTAGTACCATGAGAAAATAAATGTCTATAGTTCTGGTCTGTGGCAGCCCCATCAGATTAACGCTGTGGGGTTAGAGATGCCATAGGAAAATGTGAAATCTCTCTGTAAGTGGGTTTTGGGCTGCTGGGGTTGGTGACAGAACCGACATAGCCCCACCCGACACAGCCCCACAGGAAGCCACGGAGGACACAGGTAAAGGCCTCTGTTTGCTTGCAGAAATTCTGGCCTGAAGGTTGATTTAAAAGTTCCAAGCCACATAGGAAAGATCCTGGGAGGAAAGCTTCTCCGAGAGAGAAGATGACAAATTACAAAGGACATCTGTGATGATTTATATAAGGAAACTGCTTCCAATCTCGTCCAATCACCAAGACTTCCCGAGTTGAGGCCACTGGGATTTCTATAGGGAGCTTTAGCCCAAATCACAGCAGCAATGAACCCTGGGGGTCAGGGACAAAAAATCAATACATGCACTGCCTTTGAAAGCTCAAGATGTTCTATAAAAGCTTTGAGCAAGGACAAGAAAAAATAGAGTTCCTTTGGCTCTAGAGATTTTTTCCTTTTTTTTTTTTTTTTTAAACAGATTGCATGTCTGCTCCAAGAGATGGAGATTGAAAAGTCTTATTCTCTGTGAAGGATCAGAGGAAACCTTGAAAATCTAGGATCCTAGAGGATTCACAAAGGGTCTCAAGAAGAAGCAGGACCATGTGGGACCCAGGCTCAGGCCCGTGTGGATGTCACAAGGCTCCCCACCAACACTGGGACAGCATCTTTGAAGTCAGGAGAGATGCCCTTGTTAGAAAGAACCACCAGGCCTGTGGCTCTGTCTCTGGACCCAGAAACTTAAGGAAATACAATACAATAAAATATAGAAATAAAACAAATTCTATACTCCTTGGCCTTTTGGCCTAATTCCAGAGAGTTCAAACTTAGCAAGCCTGATACTTTCTGGGAGGTCGTTAAGAGGACAAACCCCCAGCACCCACCGCTCAGGACTCTGCCTCACTCACTGACCAAGAGCAGAGTTCCACAAACTCTCACAGCTAGAAGACTGGTTTTTATTTACTTCTACTCCATCGCAGGTGGAAAGGTTTAAAGTATCTTACATACATTACAAATGAACTCATCCAAAAATTAAAAGGAGACACAGAACATAGGCCCCTGGGTTTTATCAGGCACAGAGGAAATAAAATTACTCTGTCAGTGGCTCCACAGCTTCCTAAATGCTTCCTTTGAATGTGTGCTCTTGTCTTCAAGAACACCAGGCACAGGAAGGCAAGGCCAGGTCCAGGATTCGCACTTGGGTTTGGCCTTAGAGTCATTTCCCCTTTATACACCTGCTGCCCAGCCCAGCCCGGCCCCTCAATCAGGATCAGCGCGCGGCTACTCGGTGCAGAACTGGGAGAAGTCTTAAAACGTGGCCTGTGCATATCCGCTCTGCAAGGCAGACTCACACGTGGCGTGGGGCTGGCAGACACACCGAGGACAGGGATGACGGGGCGTGAGTCCAGCCCCTGCATCCGTGCCAGGGGGAGGCTCCAGGGCGGTCTAGAGTCCAGCGGTTTATCTGGTGGACTGAAGCATGGAACAAGAACTTTGTCCACATCCTGATCCTTGACTATGCTCTGGACTTGTGGGTCCTAGGAAAGACTTAGTCCTTCTACTTGCTCAACTATCTACATGGTGCAGTCAAAACACTCTCTCTCTATCTCTCTCTCTCTCCCTCTCCCTCTCCCTCTCCCTCTCCCTCTCTCTCCCAACATGCCTATCCCACCACTCTTGCCACCTTCTGAGCAATTCTAGAAGTCCTCTTTCATGAGTGTCTTTATTAGGTGTGATCAAAAATATGGTGATTGCTGCTGCCAAATCCCATTCAACAGAAAGACAGGCTCACAAAATTATCCCAGTGAGTCCTCATCCATCTTATTCGCCAGATCTGGTACCATGTGACTTCCAGCTCTTCCCCAAAGTCAAAATGAACATGAAAGGTAAATTTTTTAATCAATTCAGGACATTGTAGGAGCCACAACAGTACAACTAAAGACACTCCTGAAAGTGGATTTCTAGAACTGCTTCAGAAAGTGGCAAGAATGATAGCACGAGTGTGTCCAAAGTGAAGGGGAGTATTTTGAAGGAGATTAATGGCAAAGTCTTTAGTGTGCTTTTTTTTTTAAATCTGATCATTCACTTAATTTTCTATGGCACCTCATTTTAAGGGCAGGACTTTATTCCTTCAGGCAAGCATAAGGCTTGACACACAGTAGAAAGTCAGTCAAAAGCATACACCAAAGGATGGATCAAGGAGTGATGCTGGATGAGTAAGGAGACTGGAGGAAAGATGAGCGTTATCTTCGAAGTGTGTAAGTGTAGGGAAAATCATACCATCTGTGTGTCCAGGGTCCATCTATTTTTATTTAATAACTCCAGGAGGAAAATGAAGTGGAAAGAAAAGAGAAACCAGGAGGCAAGTCAGGCCTGCCTGGATGCACAGAAGAGTGGCAGCCACTTGCAGGTTTGGTGGCAGCCGAGGAGACCCACAGGGAAGATGGAAGGAGCGGCGGCGACCAGGAGTCCGTGTGGAGCAGAGCAGGCCCTTGAGCCGGCTCCGAGGTCTGGACTGCTGCTCTCGTTCCAGCAGCACGAGCCTCTCCAGGAGACTCCAAGGGGCAGTCGGGGCTGGGAGATAAAGCTCAGGTTTGGAAGCAGAAGGCCTGGCCGTTGTTTGTGGCACGGCTGTCTCACCCCATGCCCGCCAAGGGTGGGAGGGGACATGGGGCTTGGTGCAGAGGCCTCTCGGTCTGCGAGATGAAGATAACACCTCCCATTAGGACAGGCCTGGGCGGCTTTGTGCACCATGAATGGAGAAGGCGATCAGGCAGCTGGAGCCAGACTCGGCCTCTTCGCAGTCAGCCCGCCGCAGAAGCTGCCTCTGTCGCCTTCCAGAAAGTGTGAGCCACAATGCTGAAGGTGTGGCTTCTGGGAAACTTCAGTTCCAGCTTCCGTGGCTTTTGTTTCCCCGGTGAAGCACAAGCTGGCCTCACCCTCCTGCCTCCTATCTGCTCCTCCAGCCTGCAGCCAGCCAGACCCTGCCTGTGCTCAGAGACATTCCAAGCCCCCTGCCCCTTCCCTGCCCAGACTGCCTGCACTTCATCAGCGTCCCTGCCTGGGCTGCTTCTCCTGGCCACCAAAAAGATCAGCCAGACAAGGCTGCACTGCCAGAGAGAGCGAGATAGAGGTGGGATGATCAGATTTGTGGGTTACTGAGGTCTCAGGCTTCTAGCGTGTGGACAAGTTTGCAGAGGCAGGGAAACACCTGTTCCTGAACCCCATGGGCCACAGGTGTGCCAAGGGCAGACATGGTGTTGTCTCTGTTTCCTCCATCAGCTTCCTCTTTTCCAGGTGTCTTTAGTTGCACTGTCATGGCTGCTTCAATGTCCTGAATTGACTCAGAAAGTTTACTTTTCATGGTCACTTTGATGTTGGGGAAGAGACAGAGGCAGCACAGTTTCAGATCCAGTGAATAAGGTGGATGAGGACACAGCATCATGTTTCCACGAGCCTGCCTTCCCATCGGATGGCACTTGGCAGCAGCAGTTGCCATCACTTTTGATGACACTTCCTTGTAAAGACACTCGCTGAAGAGAACTAGGACTGCTTCAGAGAGGAAACAATGCATTCAGAGAGAGGGGAGCATTGTGAGGGGGATTCATGGCAGTGTGCTTTATTGTAAAACTTTTCATTTAAACATTCACCATATAGTTTGATCGCACCTCATACGTGATGCCCAAAAAGAGTCCCTGCATTTGTGTTTCTTTTAACTAAGCAGAGTCACTCTTTCCCCAAAGCCTCAGTGTCCTCAGCTAGGGAGATCTTGTATACATGGCTCTAGGACCGCCACACACGACTGAGTCACTCTGAACATGGCACTACTTTGCTCATTCATTCACTCACTCATTCATTCATTCTTTGGACAAATAATTAGGTACCAGGCACTGCTCTAGTCACTAGGGATACATCAGGTAATAGCACTAACATTGTGGGCATCATTCTCATTTATGCAAGCCATTTTCATAGAAGTGAAAAAACAAAATGACATTATGTGTCCCTTAGAATCCCTTAGCTGCCCCCAACCCCAGGAGGCTAGGAAATGCCTTTCTTCTTCACTGCTGGACCAGGAGAGTGGCAAGGGCAAAAAGCCTACTGTCAAAGGTGTGGTCCCTGCTTCCTCGATGTCGTTGATGCCATTTTCACAGATGAGTTAAAGACACCTTCGAGATAACCAGAGTATCATCCTCAAGTGTGTTTCTCACTTCGTTTTCCCCATGTTGCTGAGGGACATCAAATCCAAGTGCTCCATGAAACGCAGACCCCCCATCTGCCGGTGAGAACTGCGATCTTTGCATGACAATGTGGTTGGCTCTGGCCATGTGCAGACCAAGGCTTGCCATCCTCAGGAAGTGTTTCTGAGGTCCCCAAGGACCTGCCTCTTGTGGGACTCAGACCAGCAGGAAGCAGCAAACCCGACCAACCAAAGGGATCTGGGGACAAGAGACCTCTGCAGCAGGGGCCCGCAGAGGCTGACTGGAGCCTGTGCTTAGAACCATGCAGAGGGCCACAGATGAAACCCACTGGGCTTTGGAGGTACAGCATCAGGAATTAGGATCTGGTCCTGTTACTACTAGATCTGTGCTGCTTGGGAGAGTGCTCCTGTTTTGTCAGAGCCTCAGTTTACCCATCTACAAATGGTGTAAGAGATCACGCATAGCCCTTACCTTATGACTCTATGAGCAACTGTCCCAGTGACCAATGAATTAAGGCTTAATCCATCCCATTTTATGAACAAGGAAGAGGGGCACAAAGAGATTAAGGCCAGAACTCTACACAGCCAGTAACTGAAGGATCAGGAGGCTCAGATAAGTTTTTAGAGACCCCACAAATGGAAGAACGTGTCTCATTCCAATGCTGATGATTATAAATGGCAAGCAACACACGTTTAAGGCTGAGTCAGGAGCCTGTCTCCTCTCCATCACATACAGAGCCACTAGCAAACATTCAAGGCAAGAAAGACACATGCACGCCAGAAAAATATTGCCACGCAGAAGAGGTCCAGGTGAGACCCTCCTGGCTGTGTTAGCTTCTTCCTCACAGAAGCAATGTGTGTGGGGCAGCACAAATTTACAGGCACCTGCCACACCTGACTCGGCCCCAAGTCTGTCTCAGACGCAGCTGAAAGCGGGGGGTCTCTGCATAGCTCTACTTCACAGTCTGTTCCGACCCAGAAGAACTTGATCATTTGTCTCAGGAACACAGCCCTTGATTGTCTGTCCCTACCACACCCCTAAAACTGTGCTGAGATGTGGCTGAAATAGACATAAGCATAGCACTCACCTTCGCTAGAGTCAGTATCACTGCAAAGCCAGACAACAAGCATCTGCAAAGACAGAAGAAGTTGGAAGTCTTGTGTATGGCCACTGTAAAATTACCACTTCCTTGGGAAAGCTTGGTGATTCCTCAAAATGCTAAAAAAAATAACCCAATAACCCAGTAATTAGACCCCAAGAGAAGTGGAAACACAGGTTGACACACACACACCTACCCGTGAAGGTTCACAGCGACACAGCCCACGGTAGCCTAAACCGTGGAAACAGTCCCAGCTTGTACCAACCAGCAAATGGATGACTACAGCGTGACCTGTTCATGTTAGGTAGCACTATTCAGCCATAAAGAGAACGGAGTTCTGACTGATCCTGCAAAATGCATGAGCCTCAAAAACATGCTCAGTTTCAGAAGCCATGCATGAAATCCCACATACTGCATGATTATGCATTATCCTAAGGGGCAAATATGTAGATTCAGAATGTAGATTAGTGGCTTCCCAGGGCTGAAGGAAAGGGGACAGGGAGCTGGAGTTAGGGGTGGCTAAGTGGGATGGTATTCTTTTTGAGGTAATGAAAATGTTCTAAAATTGATTATGGTGACGGATATAACTCGGAATGAACTACAGGTCAAAGAGTTGTACTTTTCAAGTGGGTGGATTTTACAGTAGAGTAAAACTCTGGATTACAAGTAACTTGCTCTGTAAGTGCAAGCAAACATCTCTAATAGTTTCACATTTCTAAACATTATAACTTGATAAACAAGAAAGGTCATGCACTATGAGTACGACATGATGACAAATGTCACCTGATTACAACTGAGCCTATGATTCTACTCTCTCTGTCTCTGTCTCTGTGTGTCTGTCTCTGCCTCTCCCTCTGTCTGTCTCTGTCTCTGTGTCTGTCTGTCTCTCTCTCTCTCCCTCTGTCTTTCTCTTCCCCACCCTGGGATTGCAGGTGAAAATCTCCCAAAAGCAAGAGATTATAGAAGAAAGTTCATCTACAGAAGAGGAGGAGAAAAAGGCAGAGGAATCTCTCGCTTCAAATGAGACTAGGAAGATATGGAAAATGTGGGAAACGGTGCAAAATTTTGTGGAAAAGCACCATCTGAATAAGGCCATAGCAGTGTGAGCAATGCATCTGTTTAATAACAATGCAACGTCACAGTTCCACAGATTCCTCAAAAGGAAGAAGAAGCAAGAGTCATTGGATAGTTTCCTTGCTAAAGTTTCACGAAAGTAAGAGATTCCATTGAGCCAATAGACAGCAGTGATTCCTTTGGTGATACTGAAAGTCATCCTACACAATAACCCTCCTCTCTCGTCTCCCTCACACTAGCCTCCAAGATTTCAAAGGTGAGTCCGGGCTAATTTATTTTCTTTATATTTTGCATCTTCTTTATTATTTTTCATTATATCACAATATTACAATCATTTTATATGACTGTTTAGGGTTTATAGAATCAATCATCTAAGATTCCATTAGTTCTTATGGGAAACTCACTTTGCTATACAAGTGCTTTGGATTACAAGCACAAGAACAAACAAATTATGCTCACAAATCAAAGTTTTAGTACCTGAATTATATCTCAAGACAGCTCCTTGATACACGTGTCAGCCCTCCAGTTCACCACATCATTTGAAAAGAAACCTCACACTTGTTACCAATTTATATTCAGAAAACAAAACACTTTTGCTAAAGCTTTTGCACCTTAGACTGCACAGCTCTCATAGAGACTTCGATTACCCAAGAGGACGGTGGTATCAAAACCAGCTAACTGGGCTCA
>RJWM01013029.1:0-54646 GCA_004363535.1 Dasyprocta punctata | reverse complement strand
TCATACCTTTCCAGTTATAAGTACCCGGAGCTCCAAATACTATATAGTGAAAGTCTTTAGTAAAAGTAGCGGCTACACCCTGCTGGCAAGAACCAAATTTTTCATGGCCTCTTAATCGGCCATCACAAAAACTCCAGTCTCCTCCATCCATGTCATCTTCAATCTTAAGATTCTGACTCAGTACATAACACCTCCCAAAGATATCTCGAGATTCTTGCTTTGTATTGACATGCTGCCTTTTTTCATATCGATGAGCACATGTCTGCAAACAGAATAAAATAGCCTATTCATGTCCATAATCTGGTTTTTAAAAAGTTACTAATGGATAAAACTGTCGATAATGAAGAGATTAATTCTAAGGAGTACGATTAAACACACCATCATCCTGGGATCCAACCCCCAAACCATCAACTCTTCCCCGTCGTAGCTCATTAATAACAAGCACAGGGGAACTAGGACTTCTGGCGTCTTCTCAGGGAGGAAGTCTCCAATCCAAGCACAGAGTGCCAATCTGTACTCACAGGCAACTGATCTATAAATTTATCTGTCATATAAACAAAGCAAAATACCTTCGTACTTCCTTTTTCTTAATTAGCAGTGAAACCTCCTCATCAGTATGAAAATAACTATGGTGTGGAGGACAGAAATCATGGTCCTATTTTCACAGGGGTTAAGTAAATATAGTTAAACAAAGACATTTTCTTTCTACCCACAGTTTTCCTTGTAGTAAGTCCCAACTTTTTACTCTGAGCTCTGAGATCACTTGTCTGAGTATCTTTTTTTTAAAAAAGGCAGAAAGAATTGCCCTGATTAAAAAAGATGATTCTACAGGGGTTACTTATGGTCCACCTTCCATGTAACACAACTTGGGTGTCTGAAGATAACTTTATAACATCCAAGTCAATTTCCTACAATGTAACCCTTAAGTATAAAAATTCATCTTTCACTAAAACTCATTTTTCTCAAGTTTCTATATAAATTTTGTTACAGCAACCAGATTTTCAAAGTGTGACAAAAAGCTCACCATACTCCAACCTGGAAGCACTTGCAAAACCATCTAACACAATCCACCTAACAAATCCCCTTTTCTTTATTCAAAAGTAGAAGGTACTCAGGGCAGAAAGGCTGTTCAGTTTTGTTTTGCCTTTTTTCCTTTTTTTTTTTTTGCGGCACTGGGGATTGAACTCACAACCTCGCGCCTGCCAGGGCAGGCGCTTAAGGCACTGAGCCAAACTCCCGGCCCTGGTTTTTCGAGGCAGGGTCGCACTATGTAGCTCAGGCCGGTCTTACACTCGCGTTGTAGCCCAAGCCGGCCTCAAACTCACAACGCTCCGCCTACCTCAGCCTCCCGAGTGCTGGGTTTGTTTTGCCTTTTTAAGACCACCTGGAATTTTAGGGATATTCACAATAAGGTCTTTGAATCTATTTCTTCATAATGTAACAATATGCACAGGAAAAATAATACTTTCTTGCTTTCTTGATGGCTTCTTTTGGCATTAGTTGCTGCTGTAAAGCAGGAAGTTCCCTAGAATGTTTACCCTGGGCAGGGGGTGGGGGTGGGGGGTGCTGTTTTGTTCACCGCTGTTGGTCCAGTGCAGACCCACGACAGGCATTCAACATTGTGGGTGCTGAATTCTACACTTACCACCACTTTGCCCCCTGGACCTTGGCTCTGGACTGTGACCCCCATCCACTGGTCTTCTTTGCTTTCTGATGCAGGGTCAGCTGTGGAAAGCAACACAGGTTAAGCAGACACAATTAGTACTTCCAAGGGATCCCACAGGACACTAACAAATATCCCACAGGATATGAATAGGTAAACAAAAATATAAGAAACTGTTTCCAAATTGCCTTGAGTGCCTTCAGAAATTCAATCCAAAAGTGGCCTCTCATCTCAAAAAGCTAGAGGGAAGGATGCTATTAACTTTTCATAAAATTCTACTCGTGGGGGCTGGGGGTGTAGCTCAGTAGTAGTACGTGAGCTTAGCATGGTATGAGGCCCTGAGTTTAATCCTCAGCACCACAAAACGAAAAGGAAAAACTGGATACGGAAAAGACAGAGGTCTGCATGGTAACCACGTAAAATCCAGTCTGCAAAGATCCACTAGGACCCAAACTAACAAAAGGTAGGTGCTTCTCTATGTACTCCCCAATTTGTTACAGAATAGAGCTTTCATTTCCTTTACTAGACAAAGGAAGATAAGGCCTCAGATTTACTCATAGCTGACAAGTGGCATATTTTATCAATGTCAAAAGAGAATGATGTACTTAATTGTAGCCAGGAAAAAAAAAAAAGGAGAAAGAAACCACAAATACTACTATATGTCAGTATCAATTTAAACCCACTAAATGATCCTATATCCAAATTTTTGCTTCCTCAGTGAAAAGACACAAATTTCAAACTTGAATCATTACATAAAAATGAAAACCAAACAGCTTCGAGCAGACATCAGGAAGAATGCCGAAATGTTGGACACAGGGTAGGTCTAAATGTGGAGATTACCAATAGGCTTTTGTTTCTTCCTTCTTTATAGGGGCTGTAAATTTCCTACAAGTCACATGTACTGCTTTCTAACCAGTAAAAAAAAAAAAAAAAAAAAAAATTGTTATCCCTAAAAGATAAAGATGCAAAAGACCATAAACACAAATCTACATATGTAACTGTACTAAATGTATCCATTATGTTTGGTAGGAGCTTTCTAATTCACTAATGACTCTGCTCAACCTACAGGGAAGGGGCAAATTGGATGTTAAGACATCTACATTGTAGCATCTCCCAACTACCCAGAGTCTACAATCTGAGTCTGAGCAGCAGGGTTGCCTTTTTTTTTCCAGGTTGGTCAGTTCTTACTTGAGAGTGGCCTGATACTTAAGATAGTCTTTCAGGCCTGGGGATATAATTAGCATGCTCCAGGCCCTCAGTGATGTGCCCAAAACTGTGAAATAAAAATAAAGTAAGTCTTTCCCCCAAATATTTTAACAGCAAGTGATAATTTTTGTCTGCTTGAGTTTTCAACTGCCTCCTGTACAATCTCAAAATACCACTAGGTGGCAACATCAATACATCATATTCGTTAAGAAATCAGGATTGGGGAGGCGGCATAACACGTCGCACTAGAATGATTTGGAAAGTAAATACATCCAGAGCAAATAAAAAATAATCAAGACTGATACTATTAAAAAAGGTCCTTTCTGCAAGAATAAATGTTCGTACCCCCTTTCCTTCCTCTTGGAAAGGGCAGGTAGGGTACAGGTGGGCTGGCCAAATGAACACAGAGTGAGGGCAGGCGAACGCACCATCATTATCAAACTCTATCCGCGTGCAAGGTCCCCGGGAGGTGATGTCACAGCTGTACAGGCCCCCAGTCCTGTTGGCCCTCTGACGTGGGAGGGCTTTTGCCTGAGGGGCTCCCACAAGCAACCTGGTGATAAAGCACAGAATTTGGAGATTTGAGGTTAACTCATGTTCAACATTTAAATTCAGCAGGATCTTATTCTTTGTCAAGGTGGCCACCAATTCTTCAGCAGCGTAGGTGGTGACCAGGCCAGGGGCTCGCTGGCTCAGGGAAGCAGGGGAAGGAGTGCTAAAGCAAAGGGAAAGCAAGCCCGACTCAGGCTCAGCACCCTTGCTGGGTGTGACTGGTGTTTAAAAGACACTTTTCGTAGAACACGACCCCTCACCATAAGCCAAGGACAGTATATGGAAAAATGCTCACATTTAATAAGCAGTACAGTGTCAACTGCTAACACAGGGTTTTCCTTGTGTGTTTGCTAAAGGTAATTCTGACTGTACCCTAGATTTTTAATTTACCTACTGATGCAGAACCTAACCTTCACAAAGATGCAAGTCAACTGAATTTCTCCCTTTGCAGCTTTGGCCTCTTTCTAAGCAAATTTTTTTCTTCTCCCAGCTTTATTGGTGAATAACTCACACACAGAGACTGAAACACTTGACATCTCCCCAAGTCATTGCCTTCTTGGCACTCTGGTCATCTCAGCCAAGCTCGCACACTATCATCCTGTCTGATTTAGGTAGTGTCGGGCAGAGTAATTGTCCTTGTCCCTCCCACCCAGCACTATGTTCAGAGAAGCCCGGAATCCAAACTCATAATCCTTCAAATGCCATCATTTCACAGCCAGAAGGGCTCTTCCTTACATCGAATCTATAGTCTTTGGGATCTGCCTGACTAACAGAACAGAGAAAACCCACACCTGCCTGAACAGAGAGATGCAGAGAGGGCGGGAAGGGTTGGAAATAAGGCTGGAGCTCGGAAAAAGACTGGGAACACAGAAAGGTACAAACAACAAACCATCACAATGGAATGCAAGCCACTCCTGGTCTTGGAGAAGCCCAAAAATTCAGGCACAAAAAGAAAACAAAACAAATAATCCAAACAGTGGTTTTTTTTGTTTTTTTTTGTTTTTTTGCGGCACCAGGGATCGCACTCACAACCTTACGCCTGCCAGACAGGCGCTTAAGCCACTGAGCCAAACTCCCAGCCCTAGTTTTTTGAGGCAGGGTCGCACTATGTAGCTCAGGCCAGCCTTGCGCTCGCGCTGTAGCCCAAGCTGGCCTCGAACTCACAACGCTCCTCCTACCTCAGCCTCCCGAGTGCTGGGATTAAAGGCATGCGCCACCACACCCTGTTCCAAACAGTTTATGAACTCAATCACAAATTCACCCCAGGGAAGGAGTCAATGTATTTTTAAAACCAGTTGCACCCTGTTGCAGCGGGTGCAACAGGAGGAAAGGACACTTGGAGAACACGGAGCACAGCCAGCCTCCACCTCCAAGTCTGTAAACATCTGAAGGAAGGAAACAGCACGTGCCAGTTACAAAAGTTGAGTGGAGACTCAGGGACCAGGCAGTGCCACTGGTGCTGCAGCTTCTCAGCAGACACAGAGCAAAGGCTGGGCAGAGGGCTCTCTGCACAGACCACCCCACACCTATCCGAGGCATGCTGTACCTGATCCCAGGAGCTCCAGGTCCCTGTAAGTGAGGTGCCCAGGCCAGGCGGTGAGCAAGGTCAGTTACTTGGCACAAGTAGGATGGATCCTGCTGGCTACTAGAAGGGGTGAGCAAGAGGCTGGGCCAGAGCCGGGTGTGATGGTGCACGCCTTTAATTCCAGCACTCGGGAGGCTGAGGCTGGAGGATCGCTGTGAGTTCAAAACCAGCCTGGGCTACAAAGTGAGTTCAAGGCCAGCCTGAACTGCATAGTGAGACCCTGTGTCAAAAAATAGGGCTGGGGATTTAGTTCAGTGGCCTAAGCGCCTACCTGGCAGGCGTGAGGTTGTGAGTTCGATCCCCGTTACCCAAAAAGAAAAAAAAAAGAGTCTGGGCCAGAGGTGGAGAATTAGAGGATGCTGGCTCTTGTAAAGAAACATCCAATCCAGCCTTCTGATTTTACAGAGGATGGAAAAGGCCTGAAAGGGAGTTAACAGCTGCCCTAAAATCTCACAGCTAGTTAGTGGCCAAGGGAAAAAAAAAATACTGATCTTGGGCAATGTTTCCATTCCTTTAGGGTGTTTCCTAAGAAACAAAACTCAGGATTTTAAGGCATTTACAACCTAGTTGAAAGGGCAAAACTTATACTGATGAAACACTGAAACAATTGTCCTCTATGATGACAGATTTAAAAGGAAACCCCCAGAAGCAGAGCAAAGGAAAACTCCCAGCATTACTGCAAATGGTTGGGTAAAGATAATGAGCTGCCAGGGGAGTTGGTTGGTACAGTGTCTTCTCTACCACTTCCTCTTCTACCCACACCCCAGGAGGCTACTAAACTACCTAAGGCTGCAGGAGGCTTACTTCCTGTTTACCCTATTGGTTCATTTTTTCAATTATCCATTCAACATTCATCAGGATCAAAAAGCAACAGCCCTCCAGATTGGGTAAAGACTTATCCCCACTCTCAAACTCTAGCCTAGGGAAATGCATAAGTAGGTCATTAAATCACAGGGAGTTAAGGGCCATGAGAGGCCATCGCCAACATCGCCTGGGAGGAACAGTGTCACCAAGAGATGTCAGCAGAGCTGAAGATGGCTAGGTGAGGGACACAGCAAGAGCTAAGGCTGCAAAAGGAGCCCGAAAAATTCTAGCTATGGGAAGAAGGGCCAAAGAGCACTTGGGAGCCCCAGGATCTTTTTCCCTTTCTTGCCCTGGATAGGACAGGGGCTCCTAGGTTTCCTGCAACTTGAAAAACTGTGGCGATTGCTCCACTGACATGAGCAGTACTTCTGGTGGATCCGTTTCTTATATCCCTCCTTGCCCTTGGTACCTCCACCATGCATGTATTTCCTTGACCCCCACCCTGGAGCTAACACATACACACAAAGAGCAGGCTGGTTACAGGGAAAGTGGCCACAGGATTCCCATGGTCAATGCTAAGCTCTTGCATAGAAGGCCTTCCCATTTACATGTGGTAACCAGTGAGTTAAAGTGGATCACACAGAAGGAAGCTGTAGGGACGTTTGAGGGATAAAGACAACAAATTAAAAAAGAGGACCCCACAATCTAAGGAAAATGTACACAACAGAGAGTAATTTAGCTGTCATGTTGCCTCTCAGGCTCTGCTGGCACGAGGTCCCTTGAATCCCCCATCACCTTGATGTCCCAGTAGGGTGGGAGAAGGTGCTCCACCCCAACCAAATTACCTGGGGGTTGGAGGAAGCACACGCCCGGCCAGCAGAGGGCGCCCTGCCCCAGCTCACCCCATGGAGGGGGAGGCACAGCACCTATCTGGTGGAATGTTAGTCACAGTAAGGAAAACCAACAAGGTAAACAGAATCACATTCAGCAACAGGTAGAGCCTGAATTCTCAAAGCTGCCCTCTCCGGTTTGGGAAGCAAAAGTTCCTGATTTTTCTTGGAACCGACCTTAAATGCAGGTCACAAAGTCCACTGGCCAAGGTTATCTCTGGCAGGAACAAATAAGCAAAAGCAGAGCTGTGTCCAAACACTGACACTAGGGAACAAGCCATCTGCTTCCTAATCTAAGCAATTCAGGACCTGGGTGCTGGTCAAGCTGCTCCTGAGTTGGTAGAGTGGGTGCAGGTCTCAGCCCATGCTCAAACCAATTCTGCTCAAATCCCAGCTTTCTTCCTTTTCTTCCCAGTGCCCTTTGATGCTAAGAGCTGGGTCCCAGGCCACCCAGATGGCTCTGTCTGAGAACCAGGCGCTCTCTGGGGACCAGCAGAATGCCCGTGGCAACAGTTAGGACCAGGGCTGCAGATGCCACACTGTCCAGATCATTCTCTGAAGCAGCCCAGCCTGACGCAGGAAGCCAGAACCACAAGAACAGCTCTGCATCTGTAGTGACAGGCCCAAGGGACGCGAGTCACGCCTTGGTAGGGCAGCAGTGGAAAGTCACAGAGCAGCATCTAAGAGGTCTATTCCTGTATCAGGTCAAAAGAACAATGATAAACACAGGGCAAGAGTCTGGATTTGAACTGGGATTGTCTCAGACACCAAAGGGAATAGGCAAAAATCACTTTACAAATTGCTTTTCACAGAGCTAGCGGACAATCATCTCTACTAAGCTTTAAAGCTATACTGAACAAAATGCAAAACTTGCAAAAATACCACGTCTTCTTAAAGGGTAAGAAACTCTGAAACAGCAAAGGCCAATATAAGAGCCTAACTACACAAGTGTAACAGTAACTCAGGGTATGGTATCAATTCAGTTTTCAGGGTCCAGATGAGAATTTTGGCACAAAGTGGCAAGGCCCACAACCATGTTTTTAACTGTAGGTTATTTCAAGGTTTTTCCAGTAAACTTCTTCCTATTTCTATTGGTATACTCAGCTCCTCCCCCATAGAGAGCTGGATACCTTTGCATAACAACTTCAATCAAAAGTTCTAAACACTGAAGTGCTTTTAGACCTCTCCAGACAATAGCAGCTTTGCTTCATTGTCTTTGGCAATAATTCATTTCCTCAAGGATTAAAGATTCTGCCTCTAGCTGTGTGACTTTGTCCCAGGAAACATGAAATATCACTTCATTAGAACAAGGACACGATTATTGTTTAATTTAAAACACAGCTGCCTTAGTTTGTCCAAATTAGGATCTGAAAAATCAGGGGACTGCATGATTGTGAAAACTGTCATTCCTATTTTAAACTCATCTTCAGACTCTGTGCTTAATTCTCAGTAAAGTGACATATACCAATGACACAAAAATCAAAAATTAGGAACATGGAAAGCAACAGATTCCAAACATATCCTGACCACCACTCTTTATGCATATCTCCTTTTTTCTCTCACAGTTACTTCTCCTTAACTCTAGATTGTTTATCTCTTGCTTTATCATCTTTAGGCATTAACTGTTGGCCCCACAATATGAAAAAGGAAAAACTTAAACAATTTGTCACTTTCCAATCTATGTTTAATAACTATGTTTTGTTTTGTTCTATTTGCTACTCTAAGCTTTAAATACCTGAACATCTATTTTCCCTTTGACACTGGACAAAAACTCAATTCTCTGGTTGATGAGATAAAACTGTCGACATTTTGACCTTCTCTCCTACACTTTTCTCAGTTTCTCCAACTGCTACCATCTGTCAGCTCCCCTTTCACTATCAGCGATATTATCACTTCTATTTTCTTATAACTGCACTTTATCCTCTATTTTTATAGTCAGGTAAATAAATATTCGATGTTGAACCAAATGGTGTAAGATGCCTTTGGCTTCAAAGAAAACTATGTCTAGCATCAACCAAACACACTTGGTTTTCTTATATCCCACCAATCACTTGGTGTGCTTCACCAAACTGAACCATGACTCCCACTTTTCTTGGCATTTCTCACTGCCTTTCTTTTTCCTGTGACCTTATTGGAGACTTGAACTACTCTATGCTCTGATCATGCCTTATATTAAATGAAGACCCTGACCGCTCAGAGCCCTGGACTTCCTGCTACAAAACACCCTCCTGCTCCCTCTCACCCGCTGTACAGGGCCAGGCTAGACTCCCCTTCCCCGCTATCCTGGGTTCTTTGCCTTGACTTGGGAGCCATGTTTCCTCTTGTTGGAAGTATTTTCTTAAATATCATCCTAACAGTACAAGTAGATGACAGGTAGACTGACCCCCTACATAAATAAAACTGTCTCCCCTATCCCCTTGCTGCACTGAGGTCTGAACCCAGAGCCTTGTGCCAGCTGGTCAGGAGTCCTTGTGCACTAGACCCTTGAGCTACATCCCCAGCCTGAAAATGAACATTTGTTCCCTTTATTTCTCACATGTAGACTGTATATCAAATCCTTGTTTTTCCTTCAGTTCTGTTTGTGATGACTCTGTGCTTGGGGCTTCACACACCCTGTCTCTGCATTCAGGAAGATTATGATTTTCCTATAACATCAGACAAAAATAGGTCAGCAGTGATTGAAATGCCTGGCAGGAATTCTGAAAGGGAGTCATGGGCGGGGCCTGCAGACTCTGGGAATTCAGTGCAGGCAGTGAGGCGGCAGACTGAGCCACCCTTCAAATGCCAGAGGAGGGGGGCTTAATTCTGAGTGCCAGCACTCAAGCTAGCAGCCTTAATATTGGCTGATGTTTTTTATAATGAATTTTTTTGTTTGTTTGTTTCATGGTATGGCCTTTTCTACTTCTGTGAGAACCTGTTCTCTTATTTCTGTGCATTATAATTAATTTTAACTTTATAGAATAATGTACATATCAGTATACTCCCCTCTACACGCACATACACACACAATTGCTAAGGGCCTGTTTGTTTGGCTTTGGCCAGGGTGTTAAATGCCAGCAGTCTCTACTCAGCACAGAGGTACAGAATGACGGTGTCACCTGGTGTTTGTGACTTCCAGGCCCATGCTCCCTGCCCTACAGGATGACAAGTGAGTCACGAAGGCGACCATCTCTCCAGCCTCCGAATGATGGGCTCTACTGTGGTTCCTTCCCTGTCGAGGTCAGATGCCAGATCCCATCTGCTTTCTGCCTTTTTGTAATCTCTCTCAGTTACTGAGGAACCCTGAGGGGCCTGGAAGCAAATCCGGGCACCCAGTCTGCCATCTGGAACCACAAGTAAAAACCCAGTCATTTCTTACCAGATCAAATTTCTACCCCGGCCTCATTTCCCACAGTTTGAAGGTCAAGGTCTCTAAACCTTTATCCCAACAGCTCTTATCATTACTCCACATACTACAGACACTGCATGTGCCTAGACGAGCCAAAGCAAGGGGGGAAAGACTTTGCAGTGGTTTCTGGCTAACTTGTGTGCTAACATCATATGCATGTAGATGGAAGAGTCAATTGACAACACTGGGTCATTTAATGTATACATTTAAAATTGTATGTTCCACTAAATGTGTACTTGAAATGTTTTATTTGGTATCTCACAAAACCAATGTTATTCAAACTCTATATGCTTCTTTGATATCACTTTGTCAGAGATTAGTGCTTACCCTGGTTTTCCAAAACACTTTAAAGTTTATAATGTTCAAGATTTACAATTATGGTGTTGAATTCCCAGGAATTAGTATTGAATGTAAACTACACTTGAACAAGCGCCTCCTTAAGTCAATTTTAATGCATTTATATTTATTTAAGATATTTTAAAACCAAATTTAACCTTTATAGGCTTCCACAATCAAAACTGACTAAGAGACTTTTAGGCTAATGTGTTCCTAACAAAACTCTGTCCTTCAAAATACAGTGATCAAGAGGAGTGCTCTCCTAAGGGAAGATTTAGTCAGGGTTCAAACATAAGTAGTAATAATTTGGGGGTGAGGAATCTTGCTTTGTACTGTGATATAAAGAAAACACCTTTTCTGGACCCCTACATCAGAGTTCTCTAAGCCATGGGACATGCATGTAGGGAGCTTCGCTGGCTCAGTCCTCCTCTTTCTGGGAGCCTGGATCCATCACTGCAAAGGCCATCCTTGGTCATCAGACTGTCCCGGGCCTGAGTTGGGCTGACCATATGCCAAGTTTCTCCCAGGACAGTACTGGCCATACCTATTTGTCAGAGAGCTTGAGGCTCACTCTCCCCTTTTCACTCCAAAGTGTCCCAGGTTGCAGGACAAATGATTAGGGTCAACCCAGCTTGAGATATAAAGCGGCCTCTACAATGTCACCAGAGCTGCAGCTTGAATTCTACAGGAGCTCCACACTTCATCACCTCCCCCCTCCCCCGCACCAGGTTGACTCTCCAGGTGTCCAGTGATCACGGAGAGAAGTATTATCCCTCCTCCAGAGGACAGGAGACAGCCTGCTCTTCAAGGATCAGTGGCTAGAGGAGAATGTCCCACCCCTCCACCTCCTGGCTGCTGTCAGCATATGTAGTAGCCTGTCTACATGGCTGGAGAGTTGTGCCTTTAACTCCTTTCTCCCAAATTAAGAACCCCCTTCCCTCTCCCCTTCCCACCTGGTGAGATACAGAAGCAGCATTAAAGCTTAATCAAGCTACTTGGGAGGCTAAGATCACAGAATTGCTAGTCTCGGGCCAGCCTGGACAACTACTCAATGATAGAGTGCTTTAACCTTAGCATGCACAAGGCCTTGGGTTCCATACCCAGCACTGCAGAAGGAAAAACCTTGCTCATGCTTTTATCTAAGCCTTGCGCCTCTGCCTCTGTCCATCCATCAGACCAACACTATACGGTAGCCATTTTTAAAAAACTTTTAAACCACTATTATTGTAATAATAGGAATGACTATTATTTAACCACTATTAATGGAATTATAGGAATGACTATTTTCCTTATTTTGGTGACTGGTTATTTGGTGATCTAAAAATACACCTGAGAACACAGAAAGTTACAAACAGTCACAAGCTATGCTTTAGCAAACATTATTGAATTTAGCCTGTCTTATTTTATTGGTTCTAAATGAAATCTTCCAAGCAACCTAAAAGGAATGTACTTAAGTAGAAGCGTGTTAGATAAAATCAGATGAGCAGCTAAGACAGTGAACTGACCTCTTTCAGGGAAAAGACACCAACTCTGCAGTGGTGTCCCACTGCCTGGTGTGGTGTCTGCCCATGGTATCCCCGCCTCTGTGGCCTCTGCTGGGGTCAAGGCTGAGGCCCACAAGGAGACTCAATGAAGGCAGGTTTCCTGCCAGTTTTAAACACGGACTTAACCCCAAGTTCCAAGAGCAGGGTTGGGCACGTGGCAGGTCTTCAACAAATGTTTACTGAGGAATGATCACAGCTCAGCCACCTGGAGGCTGTGATTTGCAGAGGCACAAGGCTCAGAGCCACTCTCTGCTGCTTTGTGAACAGCAGGGACCAAGGGACTTGGTGTCACAGCTGTCCAAGCCATGAGATGCCGAGCTGGGCAGGTGGGCTGGTTTTCTACTGCTGCAGCAATTTACCATGAACTTTGTGGCTTCAAACACCTACTTCCTTACAGTTGCTTATGTCAAAGGTCCAACACAGGCCTGTAGGGATAAACCCAAGGTGTCAGCAGAGCTCCGCTCCTTTCTGAAGGTTCTCAGAAATCGCCTCTTTCCCAGTTCCTGCCAGCTTCTCTGCTGCCTGCTTTCCTGGCCCACGGTCCCTTTCATCTGCACAGCATCTTCAAATCTCTTTTGCCTCCCTCTCCTATATCACAAAGATCACTGTGACTACACTGGGCCCACTGGATAATCTAAGATCATTTCCCTAATCAAGGTCAACCAACCACCTTAATTCCCCTCTCCCTTCAACTTAAAAGGTCCACAGATCTGGTAGGCAGGACACAGACCTCATTTTGGGCATCACTCTGCCGACAACAGCAGGAAATCCGAACTGTTTTTCTTACTCACATTAAATTCTGCTCAGCTGACAAGCACCTGAGTTTTCGTGATAGCCTTGGTAAAAGCATACTGCAGTAACTACCCCTGGAGGGCGCGTTCCAGGGTGACCCTCTCTCCTCACTGGGCTTGTTTCACACTCCTCCAGCCACCTGCTCTCTCTTGGCCTTTGTGTAGCTTTTTTGTATTCCTAGGATCCTCCTGTTCCCCTACCCTCCAGGCCAAGCTTTCCTTCACTGCAATGACCACAGTGAATGCATAACTCTGGCTCACGGTCCTCTTTCACCAGGTCAGCTCCCTGGCCAGGGGCCACATCCCTTCACTGCTACGCCCCAGCTCCCAGCTCGGTGCCCAGCACTTAAAGGATACTTAATGAGTCATGGACCAAGGAAGTTAAGTCACTGAAAGAAAGTCCAGTTTTAATAATTTCAACACGGGAGACTGAAAAGCTTTGAGGAAACTTAAGCTTTCTGTTTCTAAAAGTAGTGGTCTAAAAGCAGAAGAAAACGGGGAGACCTCTGGCCAATGCTCCTGCCCCTTGTCCTTGGGCCCGATACCACTGAACCAGAGGCTCCTTTGAAGACTCCAGTATATCCTTAAAAAAAAGACCTGTGATTTTTTAAAACAAATTCATATAAAAATGTTATAATTAACAAGCACTGTTTTAAACAAAATGATCTGGCTGCAAATCTTTAAGTAAAAGTGACCCAGAGGCGCGAGTTGCCAGTCCGAGAACACTTTTCCATGCTGTGGAAAGGTGGAGTCATTCATTCAGAGAGCACTTTCTGAGTTCCATGCTAAATGACTGACTGCTCTGACTGACCTGTCCCTGGGCCCACCTTCCACGTTTAACTAGACTTATCAGAGAAGTCCAGGTTCTAACCTCCTGCAATTTCTGCTGCTTAACATGGTCTCACCACCTTGAACACTGGTGGCATTACTGTCCCACTGGGGGGCTTGAACCAGTGGCAGTACAAATGAATCCAATCACTTTCATTGGTCTTTTCACTAATAAAATTAACCAAAAGTTGCCCAATGGGATAGTCATGCGTGTGCCACCTACGCTTCAAGCTGCCTGCCAGTGCGACCCGTGAATTATGGCCCCGTCATGAATGTGTTAATGCATCTGAAAGGGACACAAAGGAGCAGGTCTCTTGCCTGGCAGCAGTCAGCCTCAAAGAGGGGCAGAGGTTTCCAAAGGCAGACACCCTTACCTGTAACAAACACCAAAATGAGCTCGTGAGAGGGGTTTTAAGAGAAAGTTTAAGAAACAACTTGTTGAATGAACCTTGAACTTTGATTCTGTTTTTTGTTTTTTTAAAAGGCACTGAGGATTGAACTTAGATCCTCCTCCAGCACCTCCCTCCCTTTTATTTTTTATTTTGAGACAAGGTCTTGCTGAATCACTAATTTGCCCAGGAAGGGCTCAAACTTGTGATCCTCCTGCCTCAGCTTCCCATTGAGTGTACTGGTATAGGAATGCACCACCACATCCACTTTGATTCTGTTTTTAACACTGGAAGCACTAATAGCACTGATGTTTTTCAGATGGCTACTTACAGACAAGGAAATACAGCAGGAATGCCACCAGGAGCCACCCTGCAACACTACATCCTTGCAGCTGCCACCACCTCCTCTGTGGCCCACCTAGGCTCCACCAGATCGAACACCCGCATGCACCCATCCACCAGCTCTTCATCTGCACTTCCCATTCCACCAGTTCTCAGAGAACACTTGCCTAACACCCAACTCTTTCCTCAATTTGAGCATCCTTCAATCAGCACAAACCACCCTTGTCACTGTGACCCAGCCTGGCACCTCTGGCAGACTTGCTGCCCATCAAACCCCACTGATCCTAACACCTAGAGGAGCTCAAGGTGCACTGCTTGGGCCTCTCTGAACTCCAAATTTCATAGGAATAGGGATGAAGGCTCAGCCAGGACCTGTACAGGTTGTGTGGTCAACAAGGAGCCTGCCTTTGAGATCTCTGTCAGTCTTACCAATTAACCACCTGGATGCAAGAACTGAAAGGTCGAAGAAAGCTGGACCAAAAACTGATTTCATTCTACCTCTTTCTGTATTAAATTCCAAAACTACATTGAAGCAGAACCCTTCAGAGTCTAATTCCTGTGATCTTCATACATAAGTCACCCAGGTAAAAATAAAACAACAGACAAGATAACACATATATCTTTAAGTACCATGTGATTTCAAAACTATGAGGGATGATGGGAGGGGTGGGATCACTGTTCTGGTGTCTAATTTTAGGATTAGAAAATGTTAGACCGCTAGCAGTTTGCTGCAGCTCAGAGCAGCAGAGGGGGGCCACGTTGAGGGTAAAACACAAAACATAACTGGTTGGTCACAAACCTGTTGAGGTGGGCAGCAAAATGAGCAGCAGGCACACTGCTTTGCTGTTCAAATACACTAGGAGGGCACGAATAAGACAACGCCCTGCCTCGTCTTCCTCCTCCTCTCAAAAGTCACATACATGTCCCATTACCTGTGTACCCTTCAGATTAGACACCGTCCACTTCGATCATTCCTAGCATGCCCCATGAGAACAGATTTACACCATGAACTCACTTCCCATCTCCAAGAGGAGAGGGGTCAAAGGGTCGGTCTCTGTGACTGCCTGCATCTGGTTCAGTCTTGACCTTCTAATCTCATTCAGTGAGGAACTAGACAGGATGCTGGAGGAAGGACAGCAAGACTGACACATGCGTCAGTCGACACTTGCCAGATTTACTGTCACCAAGGCTGGCTCTGCATCAGAACCTAGATCTCTTCCTAGCCTCCTTCCATGGCAGGAATCAGCTACTCTTGGATGACCCTCAATACACCTCTTTTCAGCCCAGAACTTTCCCTTCAACTCCAAACTCCGACAACCCAATAGCTTGCCACACATCTCCACTTAGCATCCCACTGCTAGTATGTTCAGAACAGAGCTCAGCTTCTCCCTGGCCAGACCCCCCTGGCTTTCCTGTCATGACAAATGTACATTATCTACCTAGATATCCCCAGAATGTCAAATTCCTTTGATTGCACCTGCATCGATGTATCCCATGGGCTCTACCTAACACATTTTACACTGGATTCAACCACCTCACAGCGACTTCTTTGCTGAACCAAATGTCAGTCACCATCAGGTCACACTGGACAGCTATAGAATCATCTAATTTACCCACTTCCTCTTGTCCCTGAGCCCAGCCCAGCTTCCACAGAGCAATTGCTGTTCTTCCTACATCTAAAGTCACATCACAGCCCTACTCTGCTCATGGCACTCCTGTGGCTCTCCACAGCCACTGAGATGACAATGCCCTTCACCTGCCTCTCTAGCCTCACAGCCTCTGGTGTGCACACCTGCCATGGAGACCTTCCTTCTGTCCTTCTGATACACCAATCTCATTTCCACTGGAGCCTTTGCAATCATGTCCTTGGCTCAGAGCACTCTTGACTTGGTTCCACATGGACTGCATCCTTCATCCCCCTCAGGGATAACTCACCTGGGTTCCCCTTTTTGGGGAGGCCTTCCTGTGACGACCCAAGCTAAAAGCTCTCCCATATCCACCCTATTTAATTATCTCTATATTAAAGATGATACTACTCAACTGACCTTCTTCCCCGCTAGCTCGTGGGTAAGGAGACTCCTGTCCCCTGAATACAGCACCTCGAGTGGCACCCAGCACATGCTTGGCATTCAGTAAATGGGATGACTGCAACCCTGGGTAGACACTTCTCATGCATCCCAGTATTTTTCTTGGAGAGGAAGGTAACAAACATGAGTACACACATAATGCACTCACTACTCACATTCATAAGACACCTATAATTACAAAGTCCTTCATGTATATTTTATTTAAATCTGTCTCAGCAACTGGGGGCAGGGGTATCTCTATTTTAAAGAAGGTCCTGAGGCCCAGAAATTCCCTGCTCTTTCAGCCCCACACCCTTCCCACTGTATGGTGCTCTCCCCAAAACCCCTGGGAACCACCCACCTGCCCCAAGTCACCCTATCCCTTACTTTCCAAGTGCACCACAGCAATGGAACCTCTGTTCATCCCAACCAACCCCACAAAAGCTTTCTTACCAACCACTTCTTGGCTCCAGCTCTGGGCTTTACCTATGACACTGTGATTGATCAAGACCCCCAATCAAGTTACACCGAACACCCTCCCCAGGGGAAACTTCCCTGGTAAGAATTTCTCCCACCTCCACTCAACTAGGCTGCAAACACCTTGAGGGCAGGAATCTGGGCCTCATTTTCTTAATCTCAAGGGTGTTTGGCCAAGAAAAACCAAAACCCAATCTAACTACACTAACCGGTTGATCCAGTTAAGCAAGTCCAAGCTAAAACTCACAGTGGAACAAAAATGTTCACCTCCTGGCATAAAGTTTTCATGTTTGCACAGAAAGCTGATTACAAGGCTGATGGTCTCATGTCTATGAACCACAATCTCACATACAAAAACTAGATCTCTGGTACTTTCCAAGAAATCACTAAAAAAAACACCTTACCTGAAAATTTGGGCAAACAAGCTAATAATAATAATCCACTAACAGCTATTACCTCCCATGCTCATAATACATAAGGGACTCTGCGACAAGTCCACTAAGACACTATTGCCACCACCCGTTACTACAAATGTAGACTAGAGTTCAGAGGACAAGAAACCTGCCCAGGGTCACAAAGCTGATAAATCATAACACTGTGGTCGTTCCCAATACTCCATGGGGATCCCAGATCTTCCTATGAACCACTACGTCCCCCAGTCTACTTCCTGCATGGCTTAATAAAACTCACTAAAGCATCTGGATTAACCACTTTAAAAAAATTAATTTACAAGAGATCAGTTATAATTAAGGTCTATTAAGTGCCTTATGATCTGTGCCATAGGAGCCCAAAGAATTATTTGTTGCTTATAAGTGGATCACAAGACCAATAATTTTGCCCTGCCTTCCCCAAGTTTCACCAGAGCTTTTTTTTTTTTTTTCGTCTCCTTTGAAGGAGCATGCTGGAACTAAACCCAGGTTCCAGTGACTAGGCAAGGCGTGGGATGTTTGCGCCTGAGGGTTTGAGTTCTTACCTGACCGGCGCTCTTTCCTATGGGTGTGTCTCTGACTAACAGCACAGCCCTTGCGTAAAGGAACATCCAGGGCAGAACCTGTTTTTATTATCTGCAGCATTCGAAAACTCCACCATGTACTCCAGGGGAAATAAGTGAAATTAAAACCATCAATTGCAACTACTCCAATGGAACGCCAACATGAGTGGTCAGAGGATAAAGGGAAAGAATTCTGGTCCTAGAACTGATTTTTGGTGTGGCCTTGATTTACCAACCCTTGCTTATCTCCCAACAATAAGAATTTCATCTCGATTCTATTAACAACAACAATTAGGGAAAAAAAAATCACAACAGCTGCTGGCCTATATTTAAAATGGCCAAGAATTTCACTTCAATAAAAATTTATAAAGTACAGTTATAAATCTATAACCAGTTTATTTAAAAATGAAATTATTAGCTATAAAGGGCTTTTCATCAGCTGACCAATCAACCCATATTGCTAAGATGTCACTCAAAGCATTACAATAAAAACACGGCTGGTTACTGCAGTAAGAAAAGTAAAAAGAAAGCCCCATGTAATGTTCACTAGTTCCAGGCGATGCTGTTCGTTCAGTTTCAAAAGTAGTTGCCAGGTCTTATCAGTGTGGCATATTTTCATTTCCAGTGCTTCTTAATTATCAAATGCCTGGCTTCTGAGGTGCTAATTCACATTTGTCCTTCATAGAATTCCAATCCCTTTCCAGGAACTAAGTCTTTTTTTTTTTTTTTTTTTTTTGCGGCACCAGGGATTGAACTCACAACCTCATGCCTGTCAGACAGGTGCTTAAGTCACTGAGCCAAACTCCCAGCCCCGGTTTTTTGAGGCAGGGTCGCACTGTGTAGCTCAGGCTGGCCTTGCGCTTGCGTTGTAGCCCAAGGCAGCCTTGAACTCACAGTGTTTCTCCTACCTCAGCCTCCCAGAGTGCTGGTATTAAAGGTGTGCGCCACCACACCTGGCTAGGAACTAACTCTTAAGAAGCTGTATACACTGGACTATGAGGATCCCATCTTCCCACCATGGACCTTCACATTGTGCTTGGTGATCATCGTTTATAATAACTTTACAGTCAAATATGTAGTGACCAAGTAGGTTGTTATATGCCAAGTATTAAGCACCAATATTATCTGTGATAAAGAAAATAACTCATTTCTTAATAGCTGTTATGAAGTACCTCACAGCTTCTTTATAAAAGAAAAAGTAACTTTCCAAGTTTCATAGTTTTCCAGTAAAATATTTTTAATGAAAACCAGGAAGACAAAAGATATGTTTAACGAGCTTACACCTGGTTGGTTGCCATATCCATTCTACTATTCCAATAGCTTAGGAAATCCAAATTTTTCAGTGTTTTGAAAAGGAAATTAATACGATCACATAGTTTATTTTCTAAATGAGGTAACTGAAACAACAGGCTTAGTAGCTGTGCCAGTACTGCTGGCTGTTGCCCAGTATCAGTTCTCTTTTTTTTCTACAGTAAAAGATTTTTTAGCTGGGCATGGGGCCACTCTGAATAAGGCCTGCTCACAGCAGCCTCCCCTTCCAGCTGGATGTGTCACACAACTTAGTCCTGCTGAAGAGGATACATGAGAAATCACATCCCCGCTTCTAAGACTCTTCCTTAAATGGAGGTCTACATGGGCCTTTGGCTCAATTATTCTTTCATCAACCTGCCTAGGATGTAGGTGCTATCGTCTTGGACCAGGGGCTGAGGCTCTAGTCTCTAATGGTGAAGTAACAAGAGTGAGTCCTGGGTCTCCAACCTAAATCAGAAAGGCACAAACAGCAAAATGCAAAGCCTCTTAAAGAGATCTTTCATGTTTTGTTTTTAAAGCTAGATTTATAAATAGAGTACTGTGAACTAAAAAAGGAATGCAATTTTAAAAACTGTATATAAATATTCATAGAAACCAAGTTATATAGCTAAACATTTACTACTTACTACCCTATTCCTGTACTTTAGTATACGAAAAATACTTAGGGACCAGCACAGCTTGTGAACCAATTACTCAGCACAGATGGTGGTGTAGCACTGGAGCCGTGCCTAGAGGGTCCCTCCTGTCACAGACATTTCCTCTTTAGTTGCTGGGTTGTTGGAAGAAACTATGTGGCAGAGGACAGACGTTCCTATAGGAAGGGTGGCCATGGCAGTGGGGAAGGGACACTCAAACTGTTTGAGGCAAAGCCACTTACTATCCAGAATGGATGTATTTCGGTTTTAGACAGGAGTATGACTTTTCTGGTATACTCTGGATTAGCTCTCTTTGGACCTGTTATTATTGGGATAAAATGGTACACATTTATGTCAGCTACTATCTCCAAAGAGCTTATACCTTCTTCTCAGTCCCATAACAGACTGGGAGGTCAAAACCCTAATGAAAAATACCAAAAGGGTTACAAGTCTTGATGGGCTCAAGTTGCAGCTGTTACCCCATTAGCTGAGTATCAATATGAGTTACCAGAAATGATTCTATCTAAATTTTCTCATAGGGTATTACAAGAACAAAATAAAATAATGTCAGGGAATGCCAAAATGCATGAAGCACTAGCCATGACCTTACACATTCCCACAGCCACTCTAAATTCAACAGTGCACAAACTCCACAGACATCAGGAATCCAACAGCTTGGGCATATGAGGCTGTGGGCTCTAGTTGCTGAAAGATTCTACCAACCCAACTGGTAGAGTAGCCTACGGTACTATCAGCCAATAGGACATGGTTTGGGATAGGGAGGACTGAGGGCAACCACGCCTACAGAATCAGCCTTCCTCATTAAACAACACCTGGCACTGCACAAGGAAGTGATCGGCCACTGAAGATGAAACAAGAGAGGTGTAAAGTTCTTCACTGCAGCACTGCTTTTAATAGTTAAGGATTAAGCCGGGCGTGGTGGCACATGCCTTTAATCCCAGCACTCAGGAGGCTGAGGTAGGAGGAGCGTTGTGAGTCCGAGGCCGGCTTAGGCTACAACAGGAGCGCAAGGCCCGCCTGAGCTACACAGTGCGACCCTGCCTCAAAAAACCAGGGCCGGGAGTTTGGCTCAGTGACTTAAACGCCTGTCTGACAGGTGCAAGGTTGTGAGTTCAATCCCTGGTGCTGCAAAAAAAAAAAAAAAAAAAAAGTTAAGGATTAGAAATCACCTGAACATGGATTGAGACTAGTTAAATAAATCATGGTTCATCTTTAAAAGTGAATATTATACAGACATTAAGAAACCAAGGCTATTACAGTATGGAACAAGCTCTTAAGTGTGTCAACAGGAAAAAAAGACAAGATATAGAACATACCTGACATGCCATCATACATGTAACAATGTATATATACTTGCTTATAAATATAGAGTGACTCTGTTAGTCCATTTGCTGTTGCTACAACAAAATACTTGAAGTTGGATACTTACAAAGAAAAAGGATTTAGCTCATAGATTCGGAGGCTGAAACACCAAGATTGGGATTCCTAATCATTTCAGCTCTAAAGAGAGACTTCTGACCAATGGTAGTATAACTATCATATAGCACATGCAGAAATCACCTTGTGAGAAGGGAAGCCAGACAGGCTCAGGAGTCATGCTTACTGTTTTCGTAACAACTTACTTTCAAGGGAACTAACTGGGGACCCTTAAGTATTCCACTGATCCCTTCCAAGGGTGTGCTCCCAATGACCTAATGACTTCCCATTAAGCCACCTCTTATTGGTCCCATCTCTCAGGATCACCACAGAGCCTTCAACACATGAACCTCTCAAGGACAAACCATCTCTGAACCACAGAAGATACCCCAGAAAGGATTCACAACAAACTGGTAAAACACTGGTTGCCTCCAGGAAGAACAAGGTGACCACAGGCCAAGTGTCAAAGTGTGACTTTCGCTCCATAACTCTGCAGTTTTCCTATTTGTACCATGCAACTGCATTACCTATTTAAAAAATGGTGTCAGTCAGTAGACACTATGGAGTCACTGAAAGTCTTGCAAAGCAAATGACATAGCCATGGAGGTAAAATTTTGTCAGTGGCCAGAAGTCAGGAAGTAAACCTTATAATTGCATAAAACAAGCTCACACATGCTATCGTTATGTAGACAGTTGCAGGCAAACAAGCCAGACTGAGATTTATAAGCTGTTCCAGAGGCATGACAACCTACCCAAAACACATAAACCATACTTACTGTGCACAAGGCACTTGTGCTGATAATCTGGGCATGACAATAAAGTGCAACATAATGCAGAGGTTGAAAGCCATTAAAGACAGGAAATGCAAACAGCTAAAAACAGAAGACAAATTTTCCAAAAGAGTACATGGTCGAATGAAGTCAAAATGCAATGGCACTGATGAAAGAAACTATGAAAATCTATGGCACTAACAGCATCCTCAGCTATGGAAAAATACCCAACCTGAATTCCTCACCTCTCCTAGCCTCCTTTTAGAAGGGTCTGAATCAGTCTAGGTCAGGGGAGTCTCAATACTCATAGCTAAAGCGAAGTCCTGCTTACAAATAGCCTCTGGGCCTTAATACCTTAGTCTTGGATGTGGTAAGCACTGCAGCACCTGCCTGCAGCTACCTACTTCTGGTGGGGAGGAGCTGGTCTAGCACAGAGTGAGTCAAAGGCTGAGTCAGCAGCCTCACCTTTGATCTAATCTAAAGCAATGAATGAGAGGTGTGGAGGGAGCCAGGACTCCTGGTTCAGAAAGGAAAAAGAATGGGTGGTGACCAATAGGGGAGGACTCAGGTGCATCTGGATTTATGTTCCAACTCAGAAGTAATTATCATTTCTGCAACTCTCTAGGAAAAGACAGAGAAGTTTGGTGGAATCTGGGCAGATGTTTAAGTTCCTAGTGACAGTTCATAAAAAACAGACACAGTGGCTAGGTAGCCCCCTGCTTGGGGACTAAAGGTGTGGCTGGGGTCCAAGTGAGTAACAAAGTAGAAACAACTCTGGACACAAAGGAGATTGTGGGAACATCTGTCAGGAGTTGGCCACGGGACTGTGACAAATCCTGGGCCTCCATTTTCTGTCCCCCATAAAAGGGGGTCAGTGGTCCTTTTCTAGGTTACTCCACAGCTTCCCTCCCAATTTCTGAAAATGGCAAATGGCTTCAAGTACATCACAGGGTAATAGTACTCCACTATGTATACTCTCTGTGGACAAAAGAACACCTGTGCCTTACACCTTGGGTTCACAGTTCTTTTAAAGCACACTTTTTCCTTGAGGAGTGACAAGTGTCAGGCTCCACTTTAAGATCCTAAGTGAGCACAGATAAATCAGAACCAGCATCCTGCCTTCAGGGGCCTCCATAATTTAGAGTCCTCAATAAGCTTCCATTCTGACAGCTCCTACAGTTTCCTTGTGAAAACACAAGTAAGAACAGAAAGATTTTAGTAAACTCAGCCCAATAAGATCTGGGCAATCATGAAAGTAGTCCTGGAGGATCAATGATATGAGGGACAGGAAAAGAATAAAGAGATATAAAGCCACTCCCAGGTAACAGATTAATGTGGCTCTATGGAAGCAGGGTGTGTGTGGGGCTAATGAACAAGGAGTGTTGGGGAGACAAGCTAAGATGGCCTTACTACAGGGGACAGCTGTGCATGTAACTGGTGCTGCCTGAGCAAACAGGGATTTCCTTTCGAACTTTGATCCCTGAATGAATGTGTCATTGTCGTATTGAGCCCAGCCTCAGCCTTCAGTGAGTGACCCCAGTCATTCATGGTTTCACTTTGAAGCTACAGAGAGTTAAGGAGAAATAGAAAAAGGAGCAAGATAAGGTGGCCAGGCTTTTCATCCACTACCATTTTCTCTTTAACATAATTAAAAACTTGTTAAGACAAACTACTTTAGGGGCTGGGAGTTTGGCTCAATGGCTTATGCGCCTGTCTGGCAGGCACGAGGTTGTGAGTTTGGTCTGGCAGGCATGAGGTTGTGAGTTCGATCCCCGGTGCCACAAAAAAAAAAAAAAGATAAACTACTTTAGCTTCTCCAAGGATGCTAATGAAGAACCCACAACACAACTGCTGAATTCAACTAAACAGCCATCCTTTATCAGTAGGAAAAGCACATATTCACTTAGGATACTGAATTATAATGTCTGCCTAAATTAGTTAAACTTAGCTATGTGGCCACTGTCTACATTAAAATATAGTACCAGATGAGTTAGCACAATTCTGTAATGAATTAAAGTTTAGCTCACTAATGTCTTAAGGAAGTCATTATTCCTAAGCACTACAAAACGAGCTTAAGCACTGGAGTGTCTACAGCGATGTAACTCTACTAAAAAACTACTGAACTGCATACTTAGAAGAGGTTAAGATGATATATTTTATGTTTGGTATATTTTATTACATTGTTTTAAAAGTAACAAGGTGTAAAGGTTTATTCTTTAAAAATGGTCAACCCTGTTCTAATTTCGGGTAAGTCTAATGTATCTGAGTAAGTCAATGCAAAGAGCTCTCCAACTGCCTCGAGTACTCATTTCTATGTATTAGATTTGAACCAAGAGGAAGAAGTCAGCCCAGCTCCTAAGATCACAAACAGTGATTAGACTCATCAAGCAAACGTTTATTATCCCTTCCCTATGAAAGGAATTCATCTAGGCCATGAGGGAAACAGGTGCTGTCTTACAAGCAAATATCCAAGATAGGCAGAGGTTGACCAATGTCGCCCCAGGGAATTCTGAGACTCAGCTGAAAAAAAAGCACCATGGTCATTTAAAGGGTCACAACTGGCAGGGAAAGGACCACAGTGCCTGTATATCTGCTCTCTATCCTGGGATATTATGTGGGCAACATTTAAATACCAAGATCTCCTCTATTAAGGACAAGGTAAATGAAGCCTTAGTTTAATTCCAAGAATGGGCTACTTCACAAAAAGGTAGATGTATATGGCAGAGCATTAGGTGTGCTGGATCCACACTGGCACTAACTTGCCGTTCCTTGACAATTCTGGGTCTCCCTTCTATGGAAGTAAGGTGGGACTGGTCGGTGCTTCTTGGACATTTTCACAAAAGCACTCAATAATAGAAGCAGGTAAATGTGTATGGGGACACAGCACAAATCCACCATCAATAGCTCAAAATGTCTTTAAAACCCTGTGTCTCATATTAAAAACTTAGATACCGTAACCAATACTATAATGTGAAGTCTTTTTTAAAAAAACAAAAAAAACACAGAACACTATAGCACCATGCGCCTCAGGAATATGGTCCTCTGTTTAGTCTGCGGCATGCTCTGGAGGAGGGATGCTATCTAACATCCTGATTTTTCATACTCTAGCATAATTTCAAAAGATATTTCCTTTCAGAGTCACCACAAGGCCTATCTTCCTTATCTTGAATGAAGAGACTGAAAACTGATAGTACTTTAGAAGCTAAAATGCTGATTTAGCCTCATCTCCACACCCCTGACAAGGCTATGTGTCATATTTATTCAATAAATGACGTGATTGCAGTCAATCAACTTGGTCACAGGAAAGACTAAGCATACCTCTCCTCCCTTGAGAGTCCCCCATGTCACTTCACACATTAAGCACCCTGTGTCCAGTCTGCCTGAGGATACGCAGAGACAACACTACCCAAGATACTACCAAATCCTGGAGCAGCACTAGAAAAGCTCTCTACTCAAAAAAGCCTTGTAAGAGTCCAGAAGGACACAAAGGTGTGGCTCTCTGTAGCTCCCAGATAGCCTAAGGAAATGGGGAGTGTCAAGCAGTTTTACAGTGCTGCTATGTTCTCCTCTTTCTAGGTCTTGCATTTCCCCTTCCTCTCTTCATGCAGACAATGCTATGGTTCCCATTTGTCTGTGAACTGCCCCCCAACTCCAGCAGTCGTCCCCCACCATAATGTGTGACCAGATCCCCAAAGGGTAACTCTGCTGTCCACTAGACTGTAAAGATGAGAGAGCTACAAAACCTCCCTGATGTGAGGGAGCTACACCATCTTTTACTTTAAAGGACCCACAACAATAAAGATTGATGCTCTTTGGAAGTGCCTGGCACTAAGCTAAGTGCTTCCTACTCAACACACTTAATCTTCACAACCCTTGAGGAAGAGTGATTAGTACCTCTCTATTTTACTGATGAGAACAATCAATGGAAAGTCAAATCAATAGAAGGAGAAGGAGCTGGCATTCAAATCCACATCCATCGGCCTTTAGAATGAAGGTCTAACTCCTTCCAGGCAAACTTCCACACTGGTACTGAATACCTTAGGGCTAATAATCTCCAATTGTTATTTGAGAAATTAGCAGCAATGAAAGACATTCACCCCCTTCCCCCAGGACACCTGCCCCCGCCTGCTCCTGTGTGCTCTGCCTTCCTCTCTCCTGACTGCTCAGCTACCTGTATGCCAATGATGCCACTACTTCTATCTGCAAGTCCTCTCGCCAACCGGCGGACATCACACCTGCAATTCTGCCCTCCCTGCAGTAAGTTTTCCTTTTCTTCTGAATCATCCTCCACAAACCAGCTCACTGTAATTTTCTCCAATCTTAAAAAAAATCCTTTTGATCCCATCTCCCAGCCCCACCCCCTTGGTTCTGCACCCCTCCACCACAAAAACCAGGAATCCTGCTTTGTCTCCAATTCTTCTCCTCACTTCTCCCAAACCTGCTCCAGTCAGGCACTTCCCTCACTCCACCTCCACAAGTGCTCTGGAAAGGTCTCAGAGGACCTCCATCTCATTAACACAGTGATTAAGTCTCAAAATGTCCTAGGACTTGACAGACCCAGCACTCTTTCTTTGAAACACCTTCCCCAGGTAGATCCCAGAACAGTACTATTCCTGGTCCTCCTGTTTCCTTACTTGGCCATTCCTCTGTCTCCCGAATTCCTACAGTTCTCATTCAGTTTATCATTCCAAAGATAACTTAGAAGTCTCTATTGGAACCTTCAATCCAAACTGTTTCACTTGAACTTTAGACTCATTCACTGTCCATCAGTAACTCCACTGGCATATCTAGCCGCCTCAAACCTAATGCATCTAAAATAAGATTCTTGCACTTCCACCCATAATGTCCTTCTTATACTCTTCCCCCAAACCACAATATTATTCATCCTTCCAATTGGTCAGATCAAAAACTTTGAACCTATTTTTTCTGTTCTCTATCTCTCTCACCTTATATGGTGTCTAGTCCACAAGAAATCCTGCTAACTCTACTTTCAAAATATCAGAATCTAACCACTTCTTATTGTGTTGTTAACCTTCTTGGCCCAAACCACCACCATCTCTTATCTGTTATTACAGGAGCCTCCTAATTACTATCACTACAGATATTCCTTGTTTTACGACCTGTTTCACGACAGTTCAGCCTTATGACTGAGATGCACTGTTTGGACTTAGGACTCACTGCTCCGACTAACAATTGTCTTTTTTTTGTACAGTTCTGTACATCTTGTTTATAAAGCTGCAGTGTCTTTTTTTGGTACAATACATCTTGTTTATACAGTACTGTAATTTTCCTGATTGTACTATATAGCACTGTAGTTTTATGTTCTATTATATATTATAGTACTGCATTTAAGAATTATGCAAATAAAAGCAAAGTCATCAAGTTGGAGTTTCCTTTGATCATTTCATTGTTCTAAATACTGTAATGTATGTACTGTATACAATTCCTCCTTTGGCGACCGACTGATTTAACAGCCCAGTCATAGGAATGGAAACTGTCATTAAAGAAAGAATGTCTGTACTTCTAAACTTGCTCTCATACAGTTGATCCTTAACATTGCAGTGAGAGAAAACCATTTAAAATCTAAACTGGAATATGCCACAGTCTTCTCAGAAACTTCCAATGGCTTCCGACCTCATTCAAAAATAAAATGACCCCTAGGGCCCTGCAAAACCTGCTCCAAAGAGACTTTTTCTGAACATGCTAAGCCTTTGCACTTGCTGTTTTCTCTGTCGGGAATACTCTTCCCTGACAGCTTTCATTCTCAATGAAGTCTTCTCTACCTGTTTTATTGCCAACTACTCCCTGCCCCATTCACACCTCTATTCTCTTCGTATCCACTTCATTTTCCCTGTATCATTTACTGCAGTCTAAAACAATACATCTGCTTATTGTTTACTGTTCCTCTCATCCATCAGAACCTAAGTAGGGACGTCACCCCGCTGCGTTCACAGCTGTACTTCTAGCACATTCTTGGTGAGTACCTGTTGAATGAACAACTTCTATAGGAAAACCAAAAAAAAGCTGGCTATAGTTTCTGGAGCACATTCCCTTAGAAGTCTTCACTTTTTTTCCTTCCATGTTCAAACAAGGATAACATTCCTTATGTCTTTTAGATTGAAATAGAAAACAAATATAAATCAATACACACGCATACATAGAGAAATATGAGCTTACAGACACCAATTTCTTATCCTCAGATATTGAAAACTCTTCAGTTTGTGGCCACTTCTAAGCTTTGGTGGAGGGGACACCATCCCAGAGTTCACCTCAAGGGATCGTCCTGAGGGAGAGTCAGGTTGCCTCCCCATACCCTTACCAACTCTTTCTCAGCAGCAACCCCAGAACTTCTCTAATCCAATGCAAGCATTAGGAAGTACTTTTTCTCCAAAACTGACTTGATACAGTATGAGATCAACGATATATATGGCTTATCTCAAATAGTCATACCATATTCTGGGCACTAAAACATTTTTCTGACCTGTAAAGTCCACTCCTGACCTTCAGATGCTCTTCTTCAGGAGGCTTCCCCTTCAGCCTACCTTTGGTCTTCTGCCCTGGAGCCTCCTGATGGGCTCAGCAGGGATCCAGACCCATCTCCACACCTGTAAATCCACACAGGCTTTCAAATTATCCCAAGGTTGATTTTTTATTTTTATACTTCCAGGCTTAGAAAGCATATTTCCATAAAAGGTTTTTCTAGCCAGGCATGGTGGCGCACGCCTTTAATCCCAGCACGCGGGAGGCTGAGGTAGTTGGAGTGTTGTGAGTTCGAGGCTGGCTTGGGCTACAACGTGAGCGCAAGGCTGACCTGAGCTACACAGTGCGACCCTGCCTCAAAAAACCAGGGCTGGGAGTTTGGCTCAGTGACTGTCTGACAGGCACGAGGTTGTGAGTTCAATCCCCGGTGCCGCAAAAAAAAAAAAGAAAAAGAGGTTTTTCTTTTACCATACTGGACAAGATTTTTCAAAAAAAAACTGAGCCTCAGATTGCATGATGTACAAAATATATCTAGAATACTTTTATTGTTTCAATACAGTAAGTCCTTAACTTACAAACAAGTTCCATTCCAAGAGAACGTTTGCAAATCATGTTTGTTCATAAGTTCAACAAAGTGAGTCTTACACTGTACCTTCATTCTAGAGAAATAAGCAACCACACTGCCAGCAGCAGCGGCACATCATCTGGCACATCAGCAGGAAATGGGCCAAGGAAGGACCTCTCACTCTCCTCTCCTGGTAAGGAGGAAGAAGAACAGAAGTGCCCTCACACTCTCGGAGCTACTGATGGCCTCCCACACCTGTAATTCATGCAGTTAGCATCTTCAAGCTGACTTATATCACAGTGCTTCAGCAGGATCACAGAAAACCAACTCCCTCATCAGTAGCAGGGTAGCCTGAAGCAAAGGGCCTCTGAGCAGCAAGGACAAAGTATGTATTTGGCTCAGGAAATTTACCACTCAGTGGCATCCTCTGGATCTGAAATGTTTATCATATGTGTATGACATCCAGGCACACAAACAAAACAACCTCAGTACTACGCAAATGAAAGTGCTTTTAAAAAGGCTATCACTGAGCTAACACATCTTGGGTTAATAGGCATTACGCTGTGCTTTGTTTATTCTTTGTAGCACTGACCAATGAGCTCCTTTCAAATTATTCCAAAGTTTATTTTTATTTCTATACTCACAAATTTAGAAAGCATATTTCTCTAAAAGGTTTTTCTTATACTATATCGGACACAGCTTTCCCAAAAAGCTGAGCTTCAGACTGTATGACGTGCAAAACATTAGCTGCAAGGCAAACATCCAAGAAGGCACACGTGGCTCCTAGTCACTTTTTGTTCTTGCACACTTGCTTTTAGTGGTACTTGTCCTGCATTTCCACCCCAATTCAAAACAGTCTTGTTTATCATTTTATTGATCATTTTCGAGACTTAGTTTTTCTAGTCTTTTGCCGATTTGCGGTTCAATGAAGGACAGCAGTAACCAACCCTAGGAGCCGGTATGAGGGTGAGGAGAAGAGGTCTACTTGCACACTGGCCCAGGAAAGGTAATATTCTACAAACACACCAACCTCAGAACTGGCATGCTGATTTGGAGTTGTATTGCCTTGCTTATCTAAACAGAAAAACCAGACAGTAGATTAGATAGTGGGTATTCTACTTTGTTACTAGGCTGACAAGTGATCAAATCTGGTTAAAAGCCCATCTACCTGGCCTACTTCGGGATTAATTAACAATTAGCCTCTTAACTTAGTTCTAAGAGATTGATGTTTGCAATTCTAAATGCCAGTTTAACAAGCAAACCTGCTAAGGAAACACTACTTGCACCCTTCGATCATGTACGTTCCGACTTCAGGCAGCTTTATGGTCAACAATCAGAACCATCTGTAGGCAAGCTCCTTCCTACCATACACTAAGGCCAAACAAAGGATAAGAGAAATATATCATCAACCCTGCTCTGAGAAAAGTGTGAATGACCCAGCCTCCCAGGAATGAGGATGTGGGATGCTTTCCGACCCACAGTCAGGGAAGTCCTGGAACCAGACAATTGGTATTCCTTACCAATAAGCCCACCGTGTAGCCGTTTAGCCCACCCTGTGAGGGTATCCCATCCATTAATTTAGTCAGTGGTGAACCTCATCATGCCTGCACACCCATCTGCCCATTCATCTCCTCTGAATACTGAAGCCTCATTGGATTTACTGCTTGGCACCTGCAAGAGGCTGCAACATATGGTTCTGAGATGAGCTTTCTAACTTATGCTAACTGTTGTGTCCAAGAAAAGAAAAATGTACACTTAAATATTATCACAGTCAGACCCAACAGAAGGAAGCATATATACTGCACAGCTGGGAAGCATAGAGGATATGGATTAAAGACCAACTCTGATCAACCACAACACGACCACTTCACTTCTTCAGCCCGAGTTTCCACATCTATTTTAAAAGACCAAAGTGCTTATTCCAGGCCAGAGCTAGTCTAAGGCATGGTTACCCTTGCTTCACAAATGGGCAAGGAGGCATAGAAAGGTTAGGCATCCTGAAGAGCCAAGGCTAGCAAGTGGCAAACCTGGATTTAATCCCAGCTGACTGTAGGTCTACTGTTCTTTTCCACTGCAACATGCGCTGCCTTCTGTGTGAAGGAAAGTGTGCCTAGCTCAAACCTGAGAACAGCATCTTGGATCACACTTATGGAAACTGATGCAATAGGTCCATGCTGAGCCAAGAATTCTACTTTTCACCAGAGCCCAAGTAGTCACCCTGATGACCAGACATTTATGAACCTATAGGTTCACTGCAGATCTAATTATATGATCTAGAGTTGTACCCAAACCCAGAAGGGGGAAGGCAGGCATCAGGAGTTGGCGGTAGCTCCCTGACCATTCCTGCAATGTCTGACACATCCTCCCAAGAATCTGGTGGGAGTGTCACATAAACAAAAGATCCCCATTCTATGACTCTTCAGATCTCTGGATCTCCACTGGAAAAAATGAGCAGCCTCCCCATCATTCCACCTAAAAAGTCAAGTGTATTCAAGATTCCTTTACTATTCTTGAATAACTAGACCTTCCACAATCAATACACTAATGTCTCCAAATGATTACTTCCAAGTGACCCCCATACCCTTATCAAGCTGCTCTCAGGAGCTCTACTCTACAGCTATACTTTTCTAGCTGGCTGCAACAACCAACCAGCTGAGTAAATCCCAAGTATCCAGGTCAATTTGTACTTCTGGGGTTAAACTCTAAAGTCCACCTTTAGGGCAAAAGCTAAGAGTAATTTAAAAAAATCACTCATGAAAATTCCTTAGCTAAGACCTCGCTCCTTAAACTCAAAAACTAAGAATGAACTATGGTTCTCTGTATTACAGCTAAAACTTCCCTTTCCCTGGGAACAGTAGACACCAATGCCTGAACAGGGCCAACGGCAAAGGGTTAAATACAGGGATTTCTCCCTCCTCTATCCTCAGCAGGAAGAGTTGATTTCACAAGTTAAATTGAGTGTATGACATGACTCCATTGTATTTTCAAGACACATGCTAGGTGCTATCAGGCAAAAAAATGAGTGTAAGACTCCCACTCTCATATAACCTTTAATCCATCTGGGACAGACTGGATTATCCCCTGAACATGATGAAAAATAGGTAAACATCAGACACAGGTGCTATCAACATTTAAAGGAAGAATAAACTGCTGTAGGGTAGGATAGATTCTTGAGAGCCGATTGTATTCTTTCTTAATGTGGGCTGACTCAGCATTAATCAGTATTTCAGGTACAATTGGCCAAGGGCAAAGGGTTCTGCCCTATGCCCATATACCTGCCATCTAAGGCCATAACAGTATTTTCTGTTTTGTTTCTACTGTTCCTCTTGGAAATGCAAAGAATTATTTGGCCACAGTGGTCACAGTAACATGATGAGCCAAGATCCTTGGAGAACCACGTGTCATAGTTCCAGTATTCTCTAGCTAATGAACATTTATATTAAATCTTAATATATTGTTATGTACATAACCATAAAATAATCTATGCACCTAAGAATACAGAATAATTCTTAGTTGTATTTGAAACCCTATCCTATGAACATTTAACCTATCTTTCTTGACAAGTTGTTTATACTATATAAATACTTTGACCTTTTTCTTCCAATCTTGTCATTACTTGGATGGTCTCACATCAGCCTGTGTTAAAATTAAAGTTGTCTATGTCTGCTTTCTTGCAAAATTCTTTTATTTTTTTCTAAGCCACCTTGCCCATTTTGGTTTTTTCTCCACTCCTGGGATGCAAGGTGACCCAGCAATTCCTGGAAGATGGCCCTGAGTGAATGAATGCAAGGAAGTGAGTGCTTAGGTACACATCCTGAACACGGCTCTGATCCCTGGCTAATGAGTCACACTTCAACAGATCTTTTCAGAAGGACAGACCCAGATCTCACCAACTGCCAGCTGGAATAAGAGTCAATAAGGAAAAGAGTTTAGGCACCACTATTTATATAGATAGCCCTGACCCATATGGGAAGCAGTTTAATAAATCAACACGACATAGTACATCTCCAAAACTCAAATGCTTGCCAATTTCTCCGGGTCTGAAGGAGATTTCTGACTTTTCCTTCTGGAGATGGCATAAGTGTGAGTCAGAAATACCAACTTCAAATCCAGATTCTGTTAAGACTCTGTTTAGGAGACTTTGAATAAGACATTTCACAGCTTTCAACTTCAGTTGGGAGTCAGTTGAATGAGATATCTCTAGTTCAAAAAATGTGATTTAAAAGCTGTAGTGACAGTAGGCCTGGAAAGGTTCTGGAAGAACATGGTGATCAGAGACACAGTCACCCAAGAAAATTAGGGCTTGGGACAATACAGAATCACTCTAGAAGATACCACCACTAGACGCCTACTCCTGCCAGGTTCTGTCCTGTGGTCATATACCTATCCACCTCTTCCCAGCAGTAAGGGATGATTCACAGGTTGCAAATATCCAGAGTCATCACCAAAACACGTTCCACCTTTGGGGATGACTCAACCTTACCTACTGAGGAGAAATTAAAGACCTCAAGGCACTCAGTTTCTGATCTCAACCACTCAGCTGACCACTTACTCGACTTTTGGAGTATGAAACTTCTTTAATATACAGCCTAAAAATCTGGATAGAGTTTTACAGTACTACTTCAATTTGATAGTCCCCCAAAATTTTAGAACACCCAGTGTTTTGGGGGTTCTCAGATGCAGTATTATTCCATTATAAAATTCTAACTAGAATTAAAAATGTTATTAGATGGCACTGCAGAAATTCAAACTACAAAAATCTATGGTGGATTCTAATAGTATATTTATCTGATATTCCCATACATCTGTGAGATTTTACTCCAGCTTCAAAAAGTAATCTGCTTACTTTTCTCATGGGTCTAATCAATACGAATTAAAATTAAGTTGTTTTGGGTTTCATAAATTTGATTGAGTTTAAAATATGAATTACCCAAACATCAGTAACCTTTGGCTCTACTCTTAGCAGTCTTAGAATCACAGAAGGTTTGAAATATCTTGTGCAGAACTTAACACACAGTAGGAAGTTACTGCTTTTAAATTTATCATCACTACAGTAGCGTCTACTACTTAGTAGCAGTAGGAGGTAGGCATTGAGCATTCTGTAGGTTAGCCATAAATCCTCTCAACAACCCTATTAAGCAGCTATAGTTCCACTTTACAGGTAAAGAAACTAAAGCTCAAAGTAAATAAACTGGACTCAATGGCTGAGAAAGATTGGAGTTCAGATCTCTCTCCCAACAGCTGCCTGAAACATTCCCAGTTCAGCTGTTCTTGAGTTTAGGAAACTGGGCCAGAAGTTGACTCAATCTCACTGGCTCTGTCATTTACACTAAGGTCCTTTTCAGTCAAAGGTGACAGTGGATATGATATGGGCTAGCAGTGCTGATTCCCCGAGGAGAGCCAGGAATACTCCTGAAACTGATAAATCTTATGAGAGGTTGGGGACAGCACTGGACTGGAACCACAGCCCCTCCCCAACAGTGTGGTTACTATCTCTGGCTCTAGGGAAAGACCCCATGACCTTTTAAAGTGGGCTTTTCCCCATCCCAGGATCTGATCAATTCTCCCCACAATCAGTCCCTTAAATCCTTTCTAGAAGGCATCAGGTTCCAAGCACAGGCCTTTTCATACCGGTACTTGGGAGGATAAGAGCTCCCATACCAGAGCAGCCCAGCAGTGGCAACAAGTTTTAGCAGGCATGCAGCTCACCTTTGAAACAGATTCCTGGCTAAAGGCATATAGGAAATCTCCATCCCCAGGATATTTCTTAACTCCTTCACAAGTCTGCTTGGAAATCTACACACACAAGGAAGCTAAGGCCTGGGTGGCCTCTGGTGCAGGGAAAACGCAGAGGGTAATCCATTCCCTCTACCGGTTCACAATCACTTCTGTACTAACAAGTGCAGACCCTCCGCGTGAGTGGAAGCGCATCTACACACAGTGCTGTATTTTGAGACACTAACATCATCCATTAACTGAGTTAGCAGAAACCACCTTTCATTCCAGATTTACGGCTTAACGATTATTTCAGATAAAGAATGAGTAAGCAGCTGACCAAGCCTGCAAACTCAGACCACCTGCCTGCCTACCCCACCACCCCGCCCCCAAGCTAATTTCTGTGCTTCACCTAGCAAGTGTTATTAGACAAACCTGACTCTGAATCTTACACCCAGGGCCCCACAATAGTCACAAATTCCAAAGCTATTAATCGCTCAATTTAAAGTTTCGTCTAGCTTCAAAATCTCTCTGGCCTCTCCTGAACACAAAGTCTTCTCTCTACTGTGCACTTTGCTTTCTCCGGTCTGTTGGTCCTGGAAGGACTTGAGTTCAACTAAAGGCCTGGGATCTTTTGTTGTTAGAATGTTTTTCGATAGCGCAGATCAAAAAAAATGCAGCCCTACGGCGATTAAAACGACTAAGCTTCAAAATACCCTCTCCAATCTAAAGAGCTGGAGCATGTGGGAACCAAACACTGTTTAAAAAGAAAGGGAGAGGCACTGAGCGCCGCAGGTCTCCACTTTCTCCTGGGAGGAGCACCGCGCTGGTAGGGGGTTGTCACTTCCGAACCTTGTTTGTCAAGTCCCAGCCTCAGATCGGACATTTTGCTTTAACCCCTTGGTTGAGCCCGCCCAATGCAGGGGGTCGGCGTTTCTCCGGTACCGCCGAGGCACTAGGGAACTGGGCAGGGGACCAGGCACACCACTCAGAAAGACATGCTTTCTCAGCTGATCTGAGCCTGCAAAAACAGGTGCCTGGTGAATTCCATTTTAAGGAGGAAAAAAATAAAATAAAAAAACGTGTAAAAGTATTTCCTATGGGAGCACCCGCCCTGCAGGGAAAGTCACGCAGGACACGACAAAAAGTGATTTCCTAACTTTGGCAGGGCGCGCGAGTCCGCGAGCGGACGGGGTGTTCCGTGACTCTAGGGAAAGTCTGGATCTTCCTGGAAGGCTCCCAGCAACCCTACAGCAGCGCAGCGGCGACCCTACATCCCACCCCACCCCACCCCCCAGACACACGTGAAGGTCTAGAGGTAAAGCGTGCCACCTGCTGAGGTCCCGGCAAACATGCCCGGAGGGAAGAGCCGGTGGAAAGCACGTCATTTAAAAAGAAAAAAAAAGTGAACTCCCCGGGTTAACCCTGGGGCTGCGGTTCAGGGGCTGTGCGGGGAAGGCGAGCGCGGGGCGGGTGCGGAGCGCAGGCGGTGGGCGCCGCTCCTCCCCGAGTCCGAGGGGCGCAGGCAAGGCAGGGGACAGGGACAGGGGCAGGGGACAGGGGGCAGGGTCGGAGGACTACTGGCGCGCGGTCTGCAGCAGAGCGCGCCCTCGTCCGGGGGAGGGCGCGGTGGGCGCAGGAAGACTCGGGGAACTCACAGCCGCTTGTCCTCGGGGTGCAGCTGCCAGTGCATGGCCAGTGAGAAGCCGAAGAGGCTGCCGGGGTCCCCAGATTTCCGGATCACATTGTCCTCGCGGGTGTCCAAGTTGAAGGCTGCCCCGAGCCGAGGCAGAAGCACCGCCGACAGGTAGAACAAGCACAACTGCCCCGAGGCCGCCATGGGCCCTGCAGTGACCGCCCCGCGCTCCGAGCCGGGTCCCAGTCCCGGCCCCGCTCTGGTCCGAGGCTGCTGGCCGCGCTGCTGCGGCCCCAGCCACCTTCGCCTCCCCTCGCCACTGCGCGCGGCCCCACCCCCGGGACCGGTCGCGCTCTCCTTCGGGCCGCTCCCCCTCGCCGGCAGCTCCAGACCGCTGAATGAGCCCGTTGTTCTCTGGAGACTCGCAGGCGTTTTATCGGGTGACGAGGACGCCAGCCCCGCCCCTCCCCACCCCTGGCCCCTCCTCGCGCGCCCGCCGCCTGCACCTTCCCTGCCGCTGCGCGCACCGCGCTCCCTCCGCGCGGCCGGGCCGGGGCCCGGCCGCCGCCTTCACCTACCTGGAAGCGGCGACCGGGGAGACGCTGAGCAGCTCCGGGCCGGGCTGGAGAGAGGCGCTTGAAATCTGTGGTCGTCGCGCGGCGTGGAGCGAGAAGGGTTGCTTCTCTTACCTGTAGGGGAAGAAAGGTGCAGGTTGTGCGCTGACTTTCTGCCTGAGGTAATCTGTTCTTACTAAACTGTGGGTCCCTGTGCAAATGCATACTTCTTTCATTGTGCAGGGGTTCATGGAGTCCTTACCGCGGGCCCAACTCCTGGGGACTGGAGCTGCATACTTTGTGGATCCTCGAAGACCTGGTAGAACACACTCTGATAGTGCACTGCGAAGTACAAAACAACCATTCCCTCAGTGGATAGTAACAATTCTATGATATAAAATATGTATTTTCTTTTTTGCCTGGATTTTTTTTTTCCCCCAGTGTGACAAGGTGACTCTGTGGGAGAAGCCATGCTGGAACTAGAAATTTCAAACTTGGTTTCCAGGTGTCCTGACGCTGGGAAGAAACCCTCAACAGTAAAGAATGGGTGTCTCTGGTTGGGGCATTAGCTCAGTGGTATAAGCACCTGCTTGGCAAGCATGAGGTCGTGAGTTTGATCCCCCACTCCCGGTACCAAAAAAAAAAAAAAAAAAAAAGAAGAAGAAGAAGAAGAAAAAGAATGGGTGTTGCAAAGTGGTGCTCAGGAGATCAAGTTTTGCTGTTCTTTCCTAGCTCCAAATTTCCAGGTCTAGTTAGAGAGAGAACTTCCAGAAACATGGGTTCAAAACTAGACTTGAGAGATTTAATTTGGAGGTGTTCTGAACTTGAATGGTAAAAAATTTTACGTTTTTATTTTCACTAACCTCTAACTGAAATTAGCATTTCCTTCCATTGAGTGTAAACAAATCAGTTTCGGAGAATGAGTGTCAGTCACTTAGCAAAAATCGTAAGTTTATTTTTAAATGTTTTATTTTCAATACATTAAATTTACTCATGAAAACATTCTAAAATGCACATTTTTCCTTTTTAACAAACTATACTAAAACATTAAACTCCCAAAACAGAATATATGACATTTCTGATTCAAAATCAAATTAGCAGAATATTATTTACAAAACTGTATCATTAAAAATGCATACATAAAGTTACATGCAATTTTGTAGAATTGACAAAAGAATGGCTCAAAAATGGGAGAATTTTTCGTCATTCTTAAAAAGAAAGTATGTCCAATAGAAGCTGCTTCCACCCCAGGTCCCAGAGCAGTAACTGGGACCTTTGGCCTCCACCAGCACAGGCTGTGGTTTCTAGAATATTCCAAGCATAGCTGAAAGATGCTCACTTTCATGTAGGCCTTTAGGACTGTTCAACCGTCCAGCTTCTTTAGACCCCTTGGCTTTCAGTGACACCCAACTTGTTCTTGGGGAGCTACCTGGGCTTTGGAAAGGACAACCAACTCTGCTCGGGTTTCACATGCCCATCCTTGGAGATGAGGTTTCTCAAGGAAATAGTTTGCCTTGCAACCTTTAAGATTTCAAAAGGTAATACCAGCAGTTTCCAGGTTACAAGGCATTAGACAAGACATTGGGAAGCAGGACTAGGACAGGAGAGGATGGAGTGAGAAAGGTGTGGCTCAGCTCACGCTGGACAGAGCCCTCAAGTAACATTACCTCATGGGGTGAGGGGTCTAGACTGGCCTGTGCTTACCAGGAACATCACAGCAGGTGTGGTTTAGGCAGAGGTGCTACTACTGAGACTGTGCCCTTAGCTCGTGGTTTGTGTTACAAATTAGGTAGACTTGCAGTAAAAAACCTAGAATGCTAACTAGTGAATTAAACACAGACTCTGCTAAGTACTACATTAACAAGCTAATTCCTGTAATCTTGTGGAGATGGTGCATGATGCTGGTTGACTTAATACTCAATCATGTATAGAAACCTTAAGTTTCTTATATAATATTACACTTGTTGAAAATATCTCAAATTATAGCAGTTGCTAGACAGAACCCTCAGCTAGATCTTGTATATTAATAGGAAAGTTTATATGTCACTATAGCACAATTTTTAAAAATATCTTGCTACTGTATTTCAATATACAATAATACCTCAGCTCATGAACTTGATTCTTTCCATGATTCTGGTTGCAAACCAAATTGCATGAAAAACAAATCAAATTCCATGGTTAGGTTCAGTAGTGACCTTATGAGGAAATTTGATTCAGTTCTCATCCAGTTCAGAATTATGGAGAGAATTGAGTTTGTGAACCAAGGTACCACTGTAATTGGTTTCCTTTTTAAAACTGGTATATTTTATTTTGTGCATCTAAAAACCTTATTCCAAGAAGGGGTTCATGGTTTTCAGCAGCCAGTCAAAGGGCCCTCATGACATGAAAAATTTAAGAAGTGTTGGCCTGAAGCATCCTGGAATGTGCTGGAATACCCTCCTTGGAATCTGGTATCCTTGTTATTTTTACTTTCCTCTTCGCTGGAACCAGATACTCCACACCCACAACTTAAAGGAGAAGAGGTTTATTTTGGCTCCATAATCACTTGGCTCTAAGACAGGACAGCATAGCAGAAGGTCATGGCAGAGGAAATGCTGCTCACCTAATAGTGGCAAGGAAGCAGAGAGTGAAAGGAAGAATCAGGAAGAGAGATATACCTTCCCAGTTTATACCTCCAGTAACCTACCTCTTCTGACCAGACCCCACCTCCTGACAGCAAGTCAGCCATAATACCTCCATAATTCAATCACCTTCCAAAATCCCCATGAACACATAAGACTGTTGGGGGACATCTAATAAAAGCTATTACTTTCTGCTCCAGCCGCCAGCCAAATTCTTGTACATCACTTTATGCAAAAATGCATATAGTTCATGCCTAAGAATCATCAAGTCTCAACAGTTTCAGCATCACTAAAAAGTCAAGTTTAAAGTCTCCTCTGAGACTCAAGGCCAACTCTTACCTGTAAGCCCCTGTAAAAATCAATAGAATGTTCAAAACTGCCAACATACAATGACACAGTGTAAATAGATATTCCCATTCCAAAAAAAAGGAATATGGCAATAGAAACCAATGGAACCAAAGCAAACCCAAAATCTAGCAGGATAAATATTAAATCCTATAGCTCCATGTCTAGCACCCACGGCAAGTTATAGCAAGATGTGAATTCCAAGGGACTTGGGCATTTCTCCCTCTTACAGCATTGCTTGTGGTTGTAGCCCTCATGGCTTCTCTGTTGGTCTGGCTTTGCTTACTGCTTATAGCTTTCCTCAGATATTCTATGTTCCTGGCTTCTCCAATTTCCTGGGGTCTCTTGCACTTTTGTCTTCACTCTCACTGCTTCACGAACTACCCTTTCAGAGGCACACTGCCTGGCCTCCCAGGCTTTCTTCTTAAATTTGGGCTGAAGACTCTGTGACCCTGTAACTCTTGCGTTCTGCATTCCCTGTAAAACCAGCACCACGTCGATGACATCAAGGTCTACTGCCAACTTGAGCAGTAGCCAGGCCCCCTTGGATCATGACTGCAGGAGCCTCTGAGTGCATGAATAGCTGAGCACTATGAATCAAATTCAGGAGAATCCATTCCCTAGGTGGTATTTCTCAGGCAGTGTGCTCTGAGGCTCTCTTCAAAGCAAAGTATTTTACTTTTGCACATTAAACTTGCAAAATACAGGATCTTTTGGATTCCTCACATGCCCTCAAGGCATCTTTTGTATTGTCCAAATATAAAGTATTTGACTTCTTTATATTGCTAAATTTTTCAGCAACCAAGTTCTTCTTTGCTCCAACTTTGTGAGAGCTTCCTTTTCGGTGCAACTCAAAAGTTAAAATCAATCTGCTGTGCTGTTTTCTTTGATTCTCAATGTAGAGCTTGCTAAATGCCCCCAACAGTACTCATACCACAACTTCAACATTGAACTTCCTTGAACATTGGCTCTGCCAGATTAATTGGTCTGCAACCCTTAATCTCAGTCTCCTACAAATTCTCAGAACATAAGCAAAATATAGACAAATTTTCTGCCAGATCATAGCACACGTGGTCTGGAGTCCAACTGCTAAAACAGTTATTGTTCCCAACAGAAACTTCCTGGGCTTGGTCTTTACAGTTTGCCTTTCTATTGGCATTGTGATTTGAGCTCTGACTCCCATCAGGCTTGCTTACAGAATTCTAGGGCTCCATTATCTGATACCTCCAAATCTTTCCAAACTTCTCTAACAAATAAGTTTCAAAACCCTCTGAGCCACATAGTCAGGTGACAGTCATAGTAATGACCCTACTCTCAGTACCAAAATCTGTCTTGCTTTCCTCATCACTGGGACCAAACACCTGACATCTGTGACTTAAAGGAGAACAGGTTTATTTTGGCTCATGTTTCAGTTCATAGTTGGAAGTTCCAAAGCAGGACATTGCAAAGAGACCTAGCAGAGGAAAAGCTGCTTACCTAATGGTGATTTGGAAGCAGAGCATAAAAGGAAGAGCTAGGAAGGGAGATGGACCCTCCCAGATCACACTGTCAGTGATTTACCTCTTCTGACCAGACCCTACCTCCTGACAGCAAGTCAGCTATTACCCCGCATAACCCAGTCAACTTCTAAAAGTTCCACATGTGAGTGCATGAGCCTCCTGGGGGGACATTTAAGCATAAACTATAATACCTGCTTTGGAAATAGAACCAGGGTATCATCCCAGGAAAGAGCTGGAACTGTGTATGCACGTGTGAGGTGGTGCATTTCTTCATTACAAAGAGCAATTGTACCAAGAAACATTCTAAGCCACTCAGAAAACTGCGTGAACATCACCAATGGCCACCACAGGTGATGCAGCTGCCCAAGCAAGGACTTCAGTGTATTAGGGCTGTGTGCCACTTCCTTGCCAATCAGTAACTCAAGTATAGCCCAAAGTGGGGTGCAGTGAATTTACAATAGATGATCTTGGACGTCATACTGCTTTAACAAATGCATCTTGGAGAAACTATTGGAAATACCATTTAGTATACTAGGAAACATCTGCAATATGATTTTTCATGCAAGTTAGCCTTCCTTTTTCATGTTAAACATGCACTGCTCCAGAAAGACAGGGTGTAAGTTATTATGATTGAGCATCATGAGTCTCATTGCAGGGTAGTACACAGTCCGAACCCAGTGATGTGGTGCAATCTAGGTTGCAGAAACACTTCTGACCTAGTTGATAAAATCTATTGCCCTCAGCTCCCCCAAGTGCAACATTCCTCACCCTGTCCTTCTTCCTAGCACTCATTGATTTTCTTTGGAGCTGCGAGGGCTCTGTCTGAGTGGGTATAAACATGTCATCCAAGTGGTTAACTATCCTGAACATTGCCCCTTTCTTTTAAGAGTAAGTCTGTGAAGCACTCATTGCTTCGGTCCTAAAATATATTTGTAAATGATGTCTGAATGGTCAGTGTTGTCTCTTTGCTCTCAAGCATTGATTCCAGTCAAATTGAAATTCTAAATAACACTAAATTTATTTTTTATCATTTTATTTTAAAGAGAGAAAAGTAAACAAAAAACAATGATACTAAATTTCAAAACAGGATAATAAATTAACAACGGTTAATATATTGTGTATTGTCTTCAAAGTAGTTTCTCAGATTACAAGACACAGAGATGCAAAATTAATCAACCAATATAAGCACAAATTGATCTTTTCAATGAACTAAAAGAAATTAGTAATATAATTATGTTAGCTATCATATATGTATTTATATTTAATACTAAATTTTAAAAAACATGTAATAATGCTACTGAATTGAACAATGCTTGTGAAGGAAAAGGAGATCAAGAAAATCATGGTAAGGGACTAATTTCAGAGTATGTCTAGGGCCCATCACAGATGAAAAAATTATCAGTCACACACCAGCCTTTCACCTGTCTCTTGGCTAGGATGCCAGACATACTAGAAGTTGGGTCAGCCTGTCAGACTCCTAGCATAATCTTTGAAGATTGTCATCTTTTCTTGATTATCAAGTTTTGTGACTTAGTTGCCATTGCCAATTCAAAGTTGGGTACTTTACAAAAGTATGTTACAAAAGGCAGGATCATTCCACTGAGGGCACATCAGTCTCTGGGCCCATAGGAATTAAAGAATTGAAAGTCCTAAAATTTATTAGACGAAAATCTTGGAAGGGAGGTGCATGGTTTTAATGGAAACAAAGAAAGCTGCGACAGGAAGGTACTTGTCTGCAACCAGAGAGAAAGAGAGACAGAGAGAGAGAAACTGAGACAGACAGAGACAGAGAGAAACAGACAGAGACAGAGAGATAGAGAAAGAAACAGAGACAGAGAGACAGACATAGACAGAGAAAGAGAAAGACAGAGACAGAGAGACAGAGATCGGTAATAAAGGTGTGCACCAACACCCACAATTTAGAAGAGGAGAGGCTTATTATGTTTCATGGTTATGGTCCATAGTCATCAGGTTCCAAGGCGGAAACAGCATGATAGAAGGGTGTGGCAGAGGAAAACTACTCACAACACGGTGGCTAGGAACTAGAGAAGGGGAGTAGGATACACTCTTCCAGGTCACATCCTCAGTGATCCCTCTTCTGACCCAGCCCAATTCTGAACAGCACATTCAGCTATAGCTCCCTCATGCAGGTGTAGCTTGGGGAAGCACTTGACTGCAGCTATAGCTCCCTCATTATCCAATCATCTTCCAAAAGCCCTGCCCTTAGTACTTGAGAGTTTCGGAGGTCATTCTTGTTCTAAACCATAACAGCATATGTGCGGGGTGTGTGTGTGTGCGCGTGCGCACGCACACAAATGCCTATAGAAAACCAGATGTGTGCATTGCAAGAAAGGGCTCTTCAAATCCAGTAACCTGCAAATCTTTTTCTTATTAACAAAAGAGGCCAATTAGAAAACATAAAAAGAAATCTAAGAACACCATTATAATATTACAAACTTTCATAAACTGAAAATTGTAAATTGCAAGGCAGGAAAACCCAAGTAGAGGTATTTGCTCAGATAAGAGCTCTGGAATTCTTATGTTTCACCGGTATACTTTTCAAAAGAAAATTATGTATTTGTTTTTAAATCTCTTCTTGGGTAGTGGAGCTTTCAAATAATTTAAAAGTATTGGCTATCTGTGCAGAAGTCTGAGGAATCTGTGTCATACACGGTGTATTTTCCATTTCGTAGGACCAACTTCGATCATTTTGGTATCAAATTCACTATTAAATGGTTTTCATCACCAGCATCAGAAAATGTCATATTTGCTGCTTTTATGTAACATGGAAACACTGAGTTTCTGTGAACCATCTCCTTTCCTCCTCCTGGAGTTACATCATACAGTTGTACATATGCCTAGAGCCCTCCAGTGAGAGGCTGTATGTCGGGATGGTCAACACACAGTTGGTGGGACAGGAAGTTCCTTTGCTTCAAATCCTGCCTCGGCTCTACATGAGCCCTGTGACCCCTTAACCCAGTGATGGCAAACCTGTGGCACGCATGCCACAGCGAGCTGTCTGTATCATTGAGGTTTGCTATCACTGACTTAACCTTTCTACATCTTAGTTCTTCCAGGAATAAAGTGGGAATGATGTGGTCCAAGAATTGTCTTGCTTTAAGGACTAAGAGTGTGATATCCAGCATTTAGAACATTGTATCACAACCAAAATTTCCAGTCGGGCTGGTGGTACACACCTGGAATCCCAGCACTCTGGGGGCCTGAGCCAGGAGGACTGCACGTTCTAGCCCAGCTGGGCAACTTAGTGATTTAGTGAGACCCTGTCTTGAAAGAGAAAAGGAAGGCAGGGACTGGGCTTGTGGCTTGATAGAAAGACTCTGCTTCATTCCACAATACTCAAAACAAAAACAAAAACATAGGACTCCTGTCTAGGTTCAGGCTTTCAAAAAACAGCTTTTACAAGCTACATATTTTGACCCACACTATACTTACAGTTTTGTGAATTAGATACAGATAGTAAACTGTTTCAAATAGTTTTCAATGGCAGATTATTTTTCAGTTTCAGAAAAAAACCTTTCCCATGCTGCTTTTTAAAATGTCTTTTTATATAAGTGTTCAGTCTTTCACATAGAACCTTGATGTTTTTGTTTAAAAAAAAAGTGATATGTATTTTCTCTAAGTCACAGCACATTTTATAGAGGGCAAACCTTCCTTGGGTGGAGATCAGAGTCAAAACTGACAACTGTCCCTTATGTTAACACCAGATCTATTTTCAAGTAAATTGCAATTTGAAGGTTTCTAATTCACTTAAAATGAACTCATTAAAATGTGCAGAATATTTTATGTTGCCATTTTAGGTGAATTCCTTTTTTCCAGTTTGTTCTGAGGGAATTTTTCTAAGCCATGTTTTGCCATACAGAAATAAATTGAAACCTTAAATGAATGAAGTTAAATTTAAAACTGGGCTCCCCAGGTTGGGCTGAAATCCCCACTTGGTAAATATTTTTCACCCCAGCCATCATTAGAAACAAATACGAAGCTATATTCCTTGAAAGGCCAAACGTGGGGTTCACATTCTAAAATTAATTTATTTAAGGGAAAATTTGACTTGCCTTCTATAAAAATATCTTCTGTGGGGGAAAAAAAAGTAATTTGAGTTGTTTAGTGAGCTGTCGAGTGTGTATCAGTTCAGGTAAGCTCTGAAGGAAAGCAGTTCAGCCTCACTCACCTACCATCTGAGGACTCAGTTTTCTAATCTGTAAAATGGTTAGAATCCCTAACCTCACTAGGTTGTTAACAAGGATTAAATGAGTTGAAAAGTGTGAGGTTTGTAGCACAATATCTATTATTAAGTATGTGCAGAATAAAATAGTAACTTTGAAAATGAAGGACCAGAAAACATACTAAAAAATAAGAGGAGACAGCTTCAGGCACTGAGCATGCAGCAGAGGGAGGGAAAATATGTAAATTGTGCCCCACTTGTGCCCCACATTCCCTTGGTCTAAATGCTCAGGATGCACCATTTCTTCTAGTTATGGCATAGCAACTGGTCCCCATTGTGTCTAAATTCTAGGTGTTTAAGGTTTGGGTCATGACAAGTGTGTGCTTCACTCTGGCTCAGGACAGCTTCTGTCTCACACCCATGATAGCAATGAGGATTCCCACAGTTGGAAGAAATGAGCAGTTTAAAGATCAAGCCAGCCAGGAGACTTGGTAGGAGAAAGAGATGAGAGCAGAGGGACTTTCCCAAACACATCCTTATCTTCCTTTTTTTTGCAGTCTGTTTAGCAGGGAGAGTTCATGCTGTGAATTGTCCAGAATGACAGCCAACTTCAAACTCATTACTATTTTGTTTGGAGCTTGATTCTATTGACCACATCTTGCTGCTAATATTAAAGCAGCTTATACTACTCAAAATAAATGGACAAGATAGTTATAAGAACATACTACTGCCTAGGGAAATCAGACTTTGACTTTTCTATTTCTTCAAGATATTTAAATCTGGGAAGCAACTTATTTTGTACTTGAATAATTACATGCTTGCTATAGGTCTTTAACAGATCTCTACTGGCATGTTAACAAAACATTTAAAGGCAAGACAGTATATTCTGCACTGTGAACTATATAGAATGAACAACAAAGAAGTGAGTAAAAGGATGCAGAAATTTGGATCACCAAATAGCTGAGAATGTTCTTTTAATAATAGCTCTGCTGTCCCAGACCACACGACCAAAAGTGGAGGGCTGAATGTTCTTAAATTATACAATGTATTTCTGGGCATTCAGTTGCAAAATTCTACAGAAACACTAAAGTTGATACAAAAGCCATTGTAGCCAGTCACAGTGACACATGTCTGTAATCCTAGCACTTTGAGAGGATGAAGCTGGAGGATGAAAGTTCGAGGCAAGCTTGATGACTTAGTAAGATCCTGTCTCAAAATAAGGGTTGGGGTTATGGCTTAGTGCAAGGACCCTGGGTTCTACCCCCAGTTCCTCCACAAACAAAACAAAACAAAACAACAAAAACTTTCCTCATATTACACCAAAAACAGGGACTTTTTCATAAGACAGAAAGGCCGTGTGTTTGACTAAATTAAGATTCAGGATTTCCTGACTTCTGACTTCTCAACCCCGACCACTCCTTCAGACCCCTCTTCAGCTGTGGCAGACAAATAGTCCACTGAGACCAAGCTTCCTGCTTCCCAAACGAGGAATTGGAGCCATTCACTAAGTATGATCTTGATCCAGTGTATTTTCTGGCAGGAAAAAACCATCACAACAATTTGTCGGTTAGATTGGGATATTCATACATAAACACATGCTACTTCCCTTCCTGCTCAGAGAAGGCTGGAAAGCCCAGCCAGGGGGAGAGCCAGAGGAAGCCTTTCAGGCACGGACCCTCCTAGGAAACGCAGCCTCTGCTATTCCAGAAGTTTACTGTCCCTGAGTAGCCAACCCACCCCAGATTGCCACTGGTTACAGAAACAGTTGGTTTGTTGCCACATGATTGAAAAAGAGGTATGGGAGACAGTTGCCTCTTTGATTTTGAAGGAGTTTTAGAATTTCCTTCCTCTGTAAATAACAACAACAAAAATGCATCTATTTCTCTGAGACTTTATGTGCTGGCTAGAGTCAGCTAATGATGCCTTTAGTGGTTATACACAGTTTCAATCTGTGTTTTATAAATAATTCAAATGCAGGAAAAAATAATTTGAGTATTGTACCTATTTTTAAAATATGTCCCAAAGTTCAAATATTAGCCAGGCATGGTGGCATGAGCCCGTAGGAAGTCCCTCAGGAGGCTGAGACAAGAGGATCACTTGTGCATGCAAGTTCAAAACTAGCCTGGGCAACATAGCGAGACCTCATCTCAGGACAAAAGAAAAAAAAAAGCCAAAGTTCAAATATCCTCAGATGTTAATGTAAAAGATACATACACATGTGCGCACGTGCACATGTATGTTCTAGTAATCTGCCATGTAGGACAAATATTCAAAGAGCTAGACAATTTACCAATCAGCACAGGCTCTTCTTTCTTAGAGGGATCAATACTGTGTACATCTCTCTCCTCCCTCACATTGAGGGATGCTGTGATTCACCGCTCATGTGGCTGTCAGCTGCTTAACTCTTAGCTCCTTCAGAGTAAATTCATGCTTCAGTCAGTTTTGTACACCCAGTGCCAAACACTGGACCTGGGACATGGAAGCTATTGAAAAACAAATAGCTATGAAACCTAAGAGTTTTCACCAATCATATTATTATATCAGTAACTTCTTTGAAGTGGGAGGGTTTTATCTTGCAAACTTGCAGTGGACCATACCCAAAAGTGCACTATATCCTAAGGTCACATTGCCCCTACCCAGCTCAGTATTTCTTGTGGAAATGGACACTGCTGTATTAGTAAGGCACTATTTGGGACTAAGGTCTCTAATGCCACAATGCTGCCGCTAGTTCAAAGATATAGAGGAAAAAGTGAACGTAGATTATATAATCTGGGGTGTAAATTCTTAGCACAGGATTTGGAGGAGTCTGGAGGTAAGGTGCAGAGTAGGCAGACTGAAGAGAGGCCACATGGCTGTAAATGCAGAGGTCCTTTGAACAAAGCAGCAGGGTTCTGGGAGGACTAGATTCCCTAAGTTGAAAATGTTTCAATTTTTGGTGTACTGTCCCAAGGTGCTCACAGAATTTCCCCTTTAGTAAGAAGGAAATGGTTCAAACGATAAACTCCCATAATCATCTCCCTCTCTACTCACCCCACCCAACAGTAAACAACTGGGTCCATCTCTGCACCCTGGCCTCTTCCCATTCATCACTACCTGCCTAGATGGCAAAAACTTAGCACCCTTGTGGCTTTCTCAGGAAAGATTCCTGGGAGAAGGCACGCACTAAGTACCACAGCACCATGGCTAAGGCTCTTGAAGTTGAAGAATACTAGAGATGGGACTTTTTAATGCAATGCAAATGAAAAGGCTGATGGAAATCTTCTCTGCAGTGATGATCTGATGTGTTTCAAAGCCACGACTGTAATTTACATAGAATTCTGGAGACCTGTGCAGTGAGCAAGGTAGCGTGGCTACCATAATAATATCGCAGATCATGAGGCAATGAATGGAAAAAGGCACCCAGTATGTGAATCCCAGAGTTTAAAATTTCAGATTCAACTGTATTACATGAACAGCAATTTTGTGATTTATTCAAGGTTTATAATAAAATCTCTAGCCAAGAGTTATTATTCATTTGAAAGTTGTGTAACTACTCTTAACCATAGATTCTCTTTAATGGCTCTCTCAAATATTTCTAAATATTATTAACTACTCAGCACAAGGCAGGATTAAAAGCCACAATGGAGGGAAAAGGACACAAATGAAACCAAATTTAGACCTTACATTCTAAGATAAATCAAAATCTAGCCTAGCAAGAAATGTAACATATTTCGAATCAGGTATATGCCTTTTTAGTTTGGACTTGTGTAAAATTTTCATGAGATTTTCCTCCTCCTTGTCTTTCTCCTTTTCCTCCTTCTCCTCAGCTCCTCATTCCTCTTTTCTGGTATAATAAGAGATTTGAAAAATGACTTACAATAGTAAATTCTTTTTCTCAGGTCACAAGAAAATATCTAAGGTAGATTCAGGATGTCTGTAGATTTTTTGCCATTTCTCTTATTGAGAGATGGGGAACTCTTCCCTTTTCCTTGAATTTGATCTGTGTTTAGCAACTTGCTCAAGAGAAATTAGCAAATATGATATTCTGAGATTTTCAAGGCTGAAACTTACAGGAAGTCTTAAAGGTTGTTCGTAGAACTGTTGTGATACTCATTTATGGACACTGAACCACCATGTAAGAAGTCCAAATTCCACACTGTAGTGGATGTGAAATCATATGAAGAGGAAGAGGCCCACCTCAGTCCATGTAGCAGTTCATGCCAAAGTTATAGGTGTGAAGTTATGCTGCCCACCAAAAATCTGCCAAGCCACCAGCTAGATACCACCAAGTAACCCCAACTGACACTAAGAGGATTAGAAGAATCACCTAAGTCAAGCCCTGCCTGAATCCCAGGCTCACAGAATTATGCAATATTAATAAAACGATTGTTGTTTCAAGCTATCAAGCTTCAGGACAGTTTGTGATGAAGTGGTGGATAACCAAAAGAGATTTAGTATAAACCTTACATGAGGGACTTCCCTAGTGGTGGGTATCAGCTTTGCTCAGCTGGCCACCTCCTTTGTATATTCACAGAGGAGATGTCCATAGTGCAAGGCCAGAGTTGGCAAAAATACTGAATCATGCTGTTTAAGAAATGAGATTGGTTAGACTGGCTGAAAGGTGGCTGGGAAAAGTTTTGGGGTGATGATTTCATGGCTCATGACTAATTCCAAACCACTTAATAATAGATCCAAAGCATAAGCCAATGACGTGAGTTTTATGTACTTTCCCCAAGCCTCTAGCTTGGGGTGGTGGTGGGAAGGACCCAGACACAAAAGCAAGTCTTCATTGTGTGGTGGCGATGTCCACAGATCCACATAGTGCTCCCTGACCCACTTCATCCTTATTTTAAAGAGCTTTTTCTAGTGCTGAGTTGTGTCAGTATTAAACATATCAGTGATCACAAAGAATTTTTAAATGGCACTGCACTTCTGACAAGCAGATAGGCAATCTCAAAATGTCCTTTCAACTCTTAGCCAAGGGATCCCCATACAAGGGAGGCTTTCTAAAAACTCAAGTGATCCCCACCAGTCTCTTAGCCTCCCTGCTCATAAAAGGGTTTGTGTGTTTTTCTCCCACTCCAGCTCTAGTTTCATTTTGTGAAAAGGTTCACTGCCTTATGTGCCATGAGAAGACAAGCTTATCGAATGAACTGTAAATCTAATCAGTTTGGCACAGGGGTTTCGTGGGAGCCATGTAAACAATAGCTGGAGTTGTGTTAAGCTTCAGTGACTCCAACTGATTCCCAGTTTGGTTCATTTGTGCAGAACAGTTGGAGATACAAAGCCAAGCCCATTAATTTCCAAAGAGCAATTGGAACAGAGAAACGAGCTGTCCATCCCCAGGAGGTTTTCAATCTAGGCTCTAACAACAGGATTTTATTTATGGCATAAAATTTGTCTTCAAGTTACTCAATTTCTTTCCATTTCTCCAATATTTTGTATTTCTAAGGAGATCCTGGCAACTCTTGTTTGAAATTGGAATCCTGTGAAGAAATGGGAAGAGAATGTCTCCAAATCCATATGGCTCTTGTGATGATGATCAAAGTGAGGTCCTGGACTGTCTACCTATGATTTCAAAAAGTATATATAGATGTGCCACAGGTTACCTCTGAAAAATCAGACTTAGTTTCAGTTCTGTTTCTTATGGATATACTTTCAGAGAGACATATTCACTTCTGAATGTAAATTTTACTCTCAAGATTATAAAGTTTAGTTAGCTGCATTGCTGAAGTTACACCAGTTTTCAGTCTCGTAAATTGCTTTAGTTTCCAGATGGAAAAATGAATATTCACTACAGCTCCATTAGGAATGCCAATTTCCCATCACTCCTTGGCACTGGGCAGTACAGTTATAATACTGTGTTAATTTAAGACATTTTCAGGTCTTCTGAGCCCTGTATTTACATACTAGCTGAAACTGCAAGTGGAAATGAATGGGGCTGATGATATTTCCTTATCTCAGTTTTTCTGTAAGAAGGAGAAAAGCACTTATGTTTGAAATAAGCAGATGTGAGAACACTTCTCATTAATCAACATGTTTACCACTAGTTATGAGAAGCTGCCTGTGTAGAGGCAGTGAACCTGATTATGTCTATCAAGTGAGACAAATACACTTAGGGTGACAGAACCAGGGAGCAGAACTTTTGCAGCTTAATTCAAGATGACCACTGGCAACATGACATTTCATTGTTTAGTAGGATTTGGGCTGTTCATCAGTTTGGACTCAAGAGCTTGTATTGTATATTTTTCGGCACAGAATCTCCCACCAGTATACCTATAGCTTCAAGTCACTATATCCTAAAGTTGTATGGGCAGTGTTTGTGTTGTGTGTGGTGTGTGTGTATCTGTGTATGTGTGTGCATGCAGGCAAAGAACACTTTCACTGTGAGATTCAAAGAGTTATCTTTGCCGGGCGTGGTGGCGCACACCTTTAATCCCAGCACTCCGGAGGCTGAGGTAGGAGGAGCATTGTGAGTTCGAGGCTGGCCTGGGCTACAACGCAAGCGCAAGGCCGGCCTGAGCTACACAGTGTGACCCTGTCTCAAAAAACCAGGGCTGGGAGTTTGGCTCAGTGGCTTAAGCGCCTGCCCTGGCAGGCGCGAGGTTGTGAGTTCAATCCCCAGTACTGCAAAAACAAAAAACAACAACAACAAACAAACAAAACCAAAACCAAAGAGTTATCTTTGTAAAATATTTCATATCAAAGTGAGAAATTTTTTATTAAATTAAGATTTTAATTAAATTAAATTAAATCTGTAATATTCTGAAGGACAGCAAAAATTTTGCAATTGTTCTAAATTTTTCCAAAGTTCATATCAAAAGTTTTATGAAGTAACACATACATAATATCAAAATATTCATATTTTCATATCAATATTCATATCAAAAGTTTTATGAAGTAAAACATACATAATATCAAAGAATATTACTAATGTAATCCTACAGAAAGTTTGGCATAATAACCAGTCTAACTTCTCTCTATAATAAAATTATGGAACGATATGCAATATTATAACTACTGTCAAATTCCAGTCATCTCATTTTATAAACCTATGCTATCATATCGGATTTGTTGTTGTTTGTCTCTTTTGCTTTTTGTTTCTCTTTTCTGTGTCCATTTTCTCTTAAATAAAAAAAAGGAAAAAAGAAAATAAATAAATAAAATAAAATTATGGTCATATAGATTTGTAGAAAGTAACAGTCTCACTCAAAACTAGCTTTAGCTATAAACTTAACAGAAGGCTATGCATCAATTATGACAATAAAAAATAACATTTGTGGAGTATTTACCTCATAAGTAGATATTGTTCAAAACATTTTGCATCAATTCATTATTTTAATATCCACAAAAGCCTTTTAATAGTAACAAAATATTCATAATACTCGTACTGGTCCTGTCTTATACATGAGAAAAGCGAGGAACAGCAGGGACGTGTAAGTCCCCCAAGGCCACACAGCTCAGAAGTGTTGGAACCGGACTTGATCCCAGGCAGGCTGGCTCCAGAGCCTGTGTGCATGACCCTAAGGTCCAGCTCCTCCCCAGAACATCTAACTGTTTACATTATAAATCAAGAAACAGTATTGTCTTTGGGATTCATTTGGTATGAGTTAGAGCCATGGCTTATAGACTGAATACAGAAAGGAGTAATGTTCGGCCAGCAGCATCCACTTGGGATGCTCTGAAGGAAGTCCCAAGGGGTCCACGTTTACAGTCTATCTTATTTAATATCAGTATTAGATGGGAAAACTTGTTAGAATATATGCTCCCAATTTTATATGATAATAAATTTAGTGAATTGTTAATATTCTGCAAGATAATAGAAATTCACACTCTTAGAAAATGCCAAAAACGGTTCTGTAAAAGCCATTTAATTCACTTAATAAGTGCTTAATCAGATACTTTCGGTTGTATCTCTGATGACCTCACAGGCCCAAAACAGATAAATGGACATAGGCAAACACCTGGACTGAGGGTGCTGGGTCATCCTCAGGTCACAGTCACTCCATAGGCTGGAGTAAAAAATTGAGCTGGTCTAAAATACCCTTATACAAAAAATCCCATGGCTTTAGGTAACACAAGAGCATCTTTGATCATTGCAAACAGAAGAGCTTCATTCAAAAATCAGATGAATGAAGAAAATGTTTCCTTTTGGATAGAATCCTTCTGCTCAAAAATAAGTTAGGAAAATACTGATATACTAAAAGAAAGAAAAAAATCACCTAAAATTAACAGTAATTTACTTACATGAAACCACTGTTTAAAAAATATATTGGCTTAAATGAAAATGATGTATTATAGAGCTTGACTTTTAAAGACCTGGGAGGTTTTTTTATGCTTTATTTTCATTCAGATCTTCCTTACCACACTGTTATTTTAGTTGCCCTTTTTTAAAAAAAAAAAAAGATATAGAGCTCCTGGCAAGGGTTCTAAGAAGAATCAGAATTATTAAAGCATGACTTACAAGGAACTGGTGCCATGTGATATAAAGAGAAGAAAATTTGCCGGGCGTGGTGGCGCAGCACGCCTTTAATCCCAGCACTCGGGAGGCTGAGGTAGGAGGAGCGTTGTGAGTTCGAGGCCGGCCTGGGCTACAACGCGAGCACAAGGCCGGCCTGAGCTACACAGTGCGACCCTGCCTCAAAAAAAAACCAGGGCTGGGAGTTTGGCTCAGCGGCTTAAGCGCCTGCCCTGGCAGGTGTGAGGCTGTGAGTTCAATCCCCAGTACCCAAACAAGAGAAGAAAATTTAAGATGTGACTTCTTCATTGTCCTGAAGAATATGGCAAAATTTTAATCACAGTTATCTCTTGTATTCATAGAAATTCATAGAAGTATGAATGAGCTTTAATCCAGGCTTTCCTGTCATACATAAGGAAGAATCTGTTGAAGTCTATAGAAGGGCCAAAGACTCTCTAGCCCTGGAGATTTTCAAGTAGACTTTAGAAATTTCTAGAAGTCCTGAATGGTTGACCAGTAGGACTCAGGGCCATCTTTAGATCTGAGCTGCAGATAGAAATAAACCACACTCATTCATAAGTGCCATAGGGAGCCAGGAGTAAGATT
>RJWM01013028.1:0-54725 GCA_004363535.1 Dasyprocta punctata | reverse complement strand
CTATGTCTTGATTTTGCAAAACAAGCAAGCCAGAAATCACACTGCTGATATATTTTAATGTTTAGGTAACCAGGCCATCATGGAAGAAAGAATGCATTTACTCAGAGGCACAGAGAAAGCACCAAAAATGCGATAATGCATTCCTTGCTGTCTATATGCCAAGTGCTATGTTAAATATTTTAAAAATATTATCTCACACAGTCCTTGAATCAACTCCAGAAAACAGATATGGAATTTTTGCCTTCAAGAGTGAAAGTAAATTGAGGGATGAATGCCATGCTTTAAATAAGAAAGTACTTTCACTGGTCCAGATGCTGCCTCCACCTCCCAACCTTGCATGACCTTCGCTTGATGCTAAGAATGTGGGCACCATATTGAACATTTTGCTATGCACATACTCTCTTTTTCCCCATTGTGTGGTGCATCTCCTCTCATCAAACATAATCTTGGGAAATGATCTCTATTAACTATTTCATTCCAAAATAGTCATCTTTCACGGGTGGTGGAAACCTATTATAGCATCCAATATATAAATCAGATTAGAAGGTAGCTGTTGTAGTCTGACTAGAGTTTGGGAATCATGATAGTGGCTGAAAAATTTCAAAGGAATCCTTAGGAACATAATATATGTCCAATGATGTAGAATCACAGAGAAAAAGCAACCTTCAGTTAGAGAAATGTTTTAAAACAGGACTGTGGTTGGGATTTAGTTGTCCTGCCAAACCAGTTTATTTCCTTTGGGTTGCAAAAATTAGTGAAAAAGCAGTGAAAGAGAATGAGAAGATGGTGGCAAATGGAATAAAAAAAGTTTCAGGAAGCCAGGCATGGTGGCGCATGCCTTTAATCCCAGCACTTGAGAGGCTGAGGTAGTTGGAGCATTGTGAGTTCCAGGCTGGCTTGGGCTACAACATGAGCAGGGCCAACCTGAACCACATAGTGTGACCCTGCCTCAAAACAAAGTAGGGCCAAGAATTTGGCTCAGTGGCTTAAGCACCTGCTTAGCAGGTGCAAGGTTGTGAGTTCATTCCCTGGCACCAACAAAAAAGAAAGAAAAAGTTTAAGAGATTAGCATAGTTCAGGAAATTTAAAAGGGGAATAAGTATTTAAGTGGAAAATAATCCCATACAGGTTGTTAACTTGCAAAGAATTCAGAGAAGCTAGGAATTAAAAAACAATCTCTTGTTTGGTTTAAGAAGTCACTGAAAATTTTTGAAATTTAAAAATATTTTTTTAAAAATCTGAGACATCGGTCTACTGGTGGGGATTTGTGGATTGAAAGAGTGTAGGAAATATAAGAAGAATGGTAGGCTTCAAGGAAAGAAGAAGATACCCTGGGTGGGTCTAAGGATGGCTATGATGTAAGAGAGGTTCTTAGATGGAGAGAGGTAAACGGTGCTAGAGAAGATCACTGCCAAACACGATGTGGAGGGAAGGTAAGAGAGGGGCTAAGATTAAGCTAAAGCAGAAAGATACAGAAAGACTCTGAGGTAGAACATTTCCTGTATTTATCATCCTCGTGGTGAAGGTGGAACTGAGGGCACCTCTGAGCAGCAGCAGGTAAGACCGAGGAAGACAAGGAACAAGGAAACCCTGAGGTGTGTGATGTGGGAAGGGGAAGAGGTGAGAATTCTTGGTGTAAACTCCCTTTAACAACTGAAAGAGAGAAAGATTTTTAAAAAAAAAAGATGTTAGAAATTTGGAATGCAATTATAGTTATTAATGCAGAATTTTATTTGACTAAGATATATTGATAGTTGTGTCTTTTATCAAGATTTTATGACAAAATATTCAAATGTGGTGAGAATCCAAGCTGGTTAATGCATTACATTATCCTGTGAGGCAAACTCTAAGATGCCTCCAGAGATATTATGAAATGAGCCCTTTAATCTTTCATGGCACAAGGCATACTATGACGCTATATGTATACACACACACACAACATATACAGCATAATCCATACACATACCATATATAGCACACACAACACACACAGCATAATACATATAACATATAAAACATACACACAAATGATCATTGCTTCAACTAAATGGCACAGGCTTAGAAAGAGAATGAAGATGGAAAACTTAATTTCTACTCCTGGTAGACTTCTTGGGCAGGCAGTCAGCCCGCATTGGAAACAACTGCAATATTCAGGGTAAACTATGTATCAACTATGGTACTAAAGAAAATAATATCAACCAAATGTCTGAGAGGTGATTGTTTGTGAATAATGCAGATATCATGGGCTGTAATTACAGTGGCTTCCTGGAGTTTGGATAGGAACAAAGAAATATTTAAGTTTCCACAATTAAGTATTAATGCTCTTTTCACCTAGAACAAATAATTAAAATATTTTTTCTATTCTGTGAAGAAATATAGAGAGCAAAGTCTGCAATCCACACCTGAAGAGCCATTTGAGTTTAATTTAATACAGATGAAGCTGGTATTTTTTTTTAGTAAAAATGCACTTGATTACTATATTTAGCCTTTGATAAATCAGCCAATAGTGTATTTCTTAAAATTATGGGCCCCTTTACCATGCGTTGTTAACTGGCCTATACCTCAGTAATTATTGCAGAATTTCTTCCTCTATATAATTAGGTGATTTGATTTGTACTTTATATAACTACAGTATTTGTCTCCTCCTTCGTTCAAGACAAAATTATAATCATTAGTTCTGCTACCTGAGGCTGTTAAATGAATATTTACTAGAATAGAAAAAAAACTACTGAAGAAGGTGTAATTGTATCTGAACCAGAAATTTTCCATTTTATATCCATCTTCTTAATTTCATTGTGTTTGCTGAACTCAGAATGAAAAGGTATAAAAGCCCCAAAAGAAAACAGAACAGTAACATCATTAAATCTTTTTAGAAAATAAGTTTCTAAGAACTTGGTACAAACATAATACACCTCTTTCCACACAGTCTTCTTCTCCAAGCTTGGTCAGGATTAAGATCAGCAAGTAGAGGACCATGACGCTGAAATCAACGAAAACAAGTCAGGAACGAGATGAGAAGAGGCTGCACAGACACAACCTGCTTGAAATAACCCTGACCTAACAGAATTCTTAAAAGTTAGTTAAATTTGGCTTCATTCTGTTACCAGGTGTAATGGCTGACTTTATAGCTCAGCAGTCATACCCAGATATTTGGTTAAACAGTATTCTAGATGTTTCTGTGAAGGTGAATTTTGGATGAGATTAACATTTTAATCAGTGGACTTTGGGTAAAATAGATTAACCTCTGTATTGTGAGAGGTCCACATGTAATCAGCTGTGGGCCTTAACAGAACAAAGACTGGCAAGCATGGATTCTGCCATCAGTCTGCCTTGGGGAACTGCAACTTTTCTTCTGAGTAACCTGCCTACCACTTCCTCTACAGAACTGATACCTCCAACCCTTGACAATCATGTGAGCCCATTTCTTAAAATAAATTTTTCTATGTTCGTATATATGCATTCTGTCCTGCTTCTCTGGAGAACCCTAATACACCAGAGCAAAACATTCTCTAGTATAATTATCATTTTATTATTGCTATTACTTTAATTGGAAAAATATTTCCATTTGAACTGTTTTGAGCAAGAAAGTAAACACAGCATATTTACAGCAACTTGACATCTTTAAACTTGATTATAATATCTTTTATATGGATCAGAGCCACTGTATATTTTTATGGGACTCCAGTTTCTTCTGTAAAATGTTGAAGCAGGCAGAGGCTGTGATTCCTTGTCAGTAAGATATCAACTATGTAACCTGCCTTTATTTATTAATAAATCCATGATAGGTTATCATCAACGATATACCACTTGACCATTAAACAAATGATACATTATTTTCCTACCTGATCTAAAGCAAAACACAAACTCTGTTACCTTTTATTTTAATGTGTCAGCATGGGAGTGGCCATTTTCCCAGATCTTACCTTGAAGATTCTTTGTTGCATTGGAAATTTCTGTCAGTCTTTCATTATTGAACAGTTTTTCCCTTCCTTTGGTTTCAGCAAGGTATTTTTTTCCATTTCTGCTCCAGGCAGAAACAGCCACTGGAAAGATATTTACAACAAACGTGGCAAAAGTTTGAATTCTTCAGGAAGCAAGGCACACAAACAAAGCAGTAGGATGTTTATTGATCAGATTTCAAGATGCCAAATAGAGGTGTCCAGCTCCTGTCGTCTCTCACAGAGGGAACCAGCAAACCAACAGGTAGTAAGCTGCACTCAGAAGGAGTGTTTGCGGAATCCAGAAATGGGGACATAGAACCTTGTAAAATTAACAGAGCTAAGATGGCAGCATAGAAGGTGGAATGAGGTACATTAGCAACTCAGACCCCAACTCTCCAGCTAGAGATTGGAGGAAAGCTTCGCAGGGGAACGGGTGAACAGCATGGTCCCTACAAACCTGTGCAGCACAGACTCTGGCACTGCTGACTATCAGAAAGTTTCATAGTTCTCACAGGCTTGCAGTTCATTTAGAGCGAGAACTCAGAGTCCACATGCTAGCTTTCCTCTGGAGAAATAATTCACTTTGACTCCACATCTGCCCCCAGAAGCCAGGCTCCTGTAGCTAGATGCCATCTTGAGAAGAGCTGTTTCCCAAATTCACACTTCCCCAGGAATCAGAAAACTCTGCATATCACAAACCCTGTGTCCCCACAGACATTCCGTAAGAGCATGGGGCCCTCACAAATCCAACTTGACCCAGCAAAACAACTGTGACCCAAGCACCCAACTCCATGAAGTGCCCTGCACTAGTGATAGGAGTTTCACCACAGGGTGGGACATGAATGCCTGAGAATTGACAAAAGAAGGTGCTTGTCTGCACTTAAGGCACAAGCAGCCCATGAGACTGACAGTAGGCATGGTGCAGGGTCTCCAAAGGCAGCCAGACCAAGAGTAAGAACCAAGATTCCTGTCACCATCTTCTCCTGTGGCCAGTACACATGAACTTGTATCATCACTAGCGCTAAGAGTGGGTATAGTATTTCCACAGCACTTCCTCCTCCTGTGCCCAGCTATGTGAGGGCCCATGCTGCACTCAGGACTGAGGGCAAGTGCTTCAAATTCCTCACCACTGCTAGGGTGTGTCAGGAGCCTTGAGAGCCCCAGAAATGTCTGAGGAAATTTCTACCATACTCCTGGTGCAACAAGTTCTAAAGATGGCATGGTCATGAAGAAAACAGCCTACCCTCCAGACAACATATTCCACATTCACCTAGGATGCTAGAGTATTCCCCTCACATGGCTCCCTGAGACAGTGACGTCTCTCCAACCCCACTGGAGCAGATATTATCCCCAAAGACACTGACTACAACCAAAGAAGCAATACAGACACTAAGACATTATACAATTCTCCAGTCTGAAACAAAGCCAATACTGCAAACAAAACCAGCACCCAGCTCACATCTGCAAGAGAAAGTTGACTACAAAAGCTACCTCATGAAACTAAAGATAACGATTCATTGAATGCATAAATCTCAACACAAGGTCCCAAGAAATGTAAAGACAACAAAATACTACAGTAACTCTCTAGTGACAGGTTCAAAAGAGAATTATATTGACAAAAATTCCTGGTAAAATATTTTTTTAAATGACCACAAGAAAGTTCAAAGAAATTCACAAGAATGCATGAAAGTGCAACTGTTGTGTACTATAGCCATGTACTAATAAATAAATAAAAGTTTTTAAAAATTAAGGGAGTTGGACGACACTATGCTAACTAAAATATGTCAGGTACAGAAACTCAAGCATTGCAATAAGCTCTCCTCTTCTGCAGAACACTGGGATGACTACAGTTCACAAAACAAAACTGCTATTTATTTTATGACTAGCTAGAAGAGAGGAGCTGTAAAATTCTAAAAGTAATGATTAAGAGATAGAAACATTAATTTCCCTGTTTTGATCAGTACATACAATACGCAGTATAGAAATACCACACTCTACTACCAAAATAAGTGCAAGAATATTTTTTAACATATAAGGAGAGAAAAACATTATCCCAGCTTGATCATTACACACTGCATACATGAATAAATTATGACACTATGCCCCATAAATAGGTGCACTTAAAATTTAAAAGTGATAAAAATATGTTTTAAAAAATCTCGGGACAAAAGAAAAGAACTGAAAATTATTAAACGAGGCAGTTTAGTGGTTGCCAAATATAAGGAAAAATCATTTCATGTCGTAATTATTATTCAAACAAATACAGACTTTAATGATGCTATGAACTTTTTGTCCATATAATTAGGAAAATTTTTCATATCTCATTCTATGTCTAATGTGAAGGCAGAGTGAGCCTGGTGGAGATGGTAGAACCTGGTAGAAAACATTTGCAAAGCAGTTTGGCAATGTGTATCATGCTACACTAAAATATTCAAGCCCCCAAAGTTATTTTTAGAAAATTTCCCGTGCATTACACATGAATTGGGATGTGGTGATACTTCTATGTGAGGATATGCATATCGTGATATTATATGACATGAAAGGCAATAATGCTTGATCATTAATAAAGAAATGGATAGTTATGATACACTCCACAAAGAGTTAAGCAACCATTAACAGTTTACTCATTCAGTGTTTTAGGATATATAAGAAAATATCTATATTACAGTGTTAAGTAATAAAACAGGATACCGAGCTATATTGAGAATAATTTTCCTAGAAGACATTTACTCCACTGCACTAGAGGCCACACAAGTCGCAGTAATTTGGTGAAAACTGTATAGGCTATTTTGCACCCTTCAGACAGAAAACTGAGTGCAAACTGTTTCAGGAGAAGTTGATTCGTGGAGGGTGACTCACACTTGTGTGTTGATTCACTGGTCAGTTATCCATACAGGTTCGACCTTCAAAGGGCAGGGGTTCTACACTCAGTTCTGACTGCCAAACCTGCCCCAACTATCAGCCCTCTAATCTTAGGTTTGTTCCTTAAACATCTTTAGCTTCTGCTTTTATACCCCTCCCCAAATGAGAGCTATTAATAATACATTCTTGCCTAAGCTAATTATTAAAGGCCAAAGAAATAATTGTCTAAATTTATATTATGGTGCCTGGCAAACCGTAAATGCTCAATAATTGCTGGTTGGTTTCATGCTGGGAAGGTTTGTCTGATGAAATAAGGCATATGCTTTAATGTATTCCATTAATTAATTAAGATCAAATTAATTAATACTTAATGGAATTCACACTCAGTGAAGAAGAATAACTACCTCTTAACATATTCCAATGCGTTCCCTTTCTGGCAAATTAGCTTGTGGAATGGTCACTGCCTCCTAGGATTACAGGGTGGGAGTTGCTGAATGAGACAATGCACCTAATGGGCTTAGCAGAGTGCTTGCCATGTATTTAAGAATTAGTAAAATGATAGCTTTCTCAAATAAAAACCAAAGAAAGAACATACTCATCAAGTGTGATATTACTTAAGTGAAGGGTTCCTTCACCAACCAGTTGACCAATCACATTAAGCTGATTGCTTACTATGAGCAAAATCATACCAGTTCTGCATAGATTTGAACAATTAACTCTGCAGGAGCCAGCAAAGCAGAACTGTGCATGCCAAGTGCTAAGCAAAGTGCTTCTCATGCCTCACACAAATTTTTTTTCTCTAAATATATCATGCTTCAGTTCTTTCCCCATTATTGCTCCAAAAGGGGCATAATTTCTTTCTGAGGGGCCAAAGATAGAGAGTTTGAAAGAATAATGACAATGGTTTGGGAGTTTTAAAAGGAGTAATGTGACTTGGGTAATTTGATAGCAATTTCTTTTCAAATGTGTGAGAGAAGAGTAACTAAAAACAGCGAAGTTTTCCAATTTGCAGTTCACTTAAAATGCCACTGGGTGTTTCCTGAAATGTTAATGATGAAATTAGCTCCATGTGCTATGAAAAAGAAACCACCCCAAGGCTTCCATAGGAAGGTACCACAAATGAAACAATCCCTACTGTACTATCCAGATGTGCAGAGATGCACATGATATGCAAGCAAAAGTAAAATGCAAGGGATTATAACTACAAGCAGCAGTGTTTGGGATACATTACAACCATGTGCTAGAGTGGAAAAAGTAAATATGAAAATACAAGAAATGTGAATAAACATTAGAATGTTGCTACCACTGACCCTGTAGCACACTTTGAGCTTTACAATCTTACTTACTTCACGTGAACACACAAGGACAAACACACACACACACACACACACACACACACACACTCGAGCATGCATAGATGGAGAAAACATTCTGAGAAAGATCATGAATGTCAGTTTTCAATGCCATCATTAGAACAAAGGAAAAATAAACTAGTTCTAAACTTATAAAAATAATATATTTACAGTTTTCAAAGCATTTTCACAAACATTATCACACTGATACACACCCTCACCATGTATGTTAGAAAGAGAAAATGTATATATCATATTTAAACTGGGAAACAGAAGAACAATGTAGGGAAGAAAGCAGAATTCAAACAAATTTTAGCCTTTAATATTCAAAAACAAAATTGTTTATTTCATTATCAGAATAATGAGGGATTTGGGAGCAAAAGCCATGTGTTTTTGATGCTATATGACAATATGGATTTATAAAGCATTTTTATCACATGTTGGCAGACTTATTCAATTGAATTAATATTGGCACTTCCATATTTTTGACAAAAAAGTTTATTTGTTCTTTATCAGAAGACCTTCCTACCAAAATGAGGAAAATTATAACAATTTTGTTGTTTTTTTCTCCAGAATTGTACGTAGATCATCAATTTCGAGTTACATTACTTGCATTTCCCCAAATGACCCTTGAACTTGAATGCCAATGCTGATCAGTTGGGATCTTATTAAAGGCATATTGTTGTGTTAGTACAGTCTTATCCCTCAAATACTACAACTACATACAATAGGAATCCTCAAAAAAAATTCACTTTAAATCTTTGACAATGCCATGTAACTTGTATTCCTTTCAGAGAATGACCGAATTACTCTCCTTTCTGCCTCACTGGAACATCCTGAGGCATAAGCTAACTTAGTTGTCCCTCCAAACTTGAGTGTGGAGAAGAATCATCTGCATGGTACTGGATGCAGCCAAAATATGGGGAGGGGGGACATGAATAGATGTTAACCAAACTACCCTGGAACCCTTTGGGAATGATCTGCCCCCAATCTCACAGAGGCTGGCTTAGAAATAAACAAAATCTGAAAGCCATCAGAACTCAGCAGGAAAGTGCCCCCAAGAGGCCTAAACTCATTTTGCATCATTCAAACCCAAAGAGAGAAAATCACTTGCCAAATATTCAAATCACATTACCAAATACTGCTGATATAATTGGCATTTTCTTCTCACAGCTTCCAGAGAGCTGACCCTCCTTTAATCTTATACCCTGGCTAGGAAACAATTCACAGTAGGAATAATGAGCACTCAGGTTATTCGTCCAGCTCCTATTTGAGGCCCTGGCTACCACCCTAGTGAGTGGCAGGGGAGACTGAGGCAGGAGAGCGGCAGCTCAGGCCCATTGAGGGAACTACTTTCCCTAAAACTTTGCTTCTTTCTGTGCCCAAAGTAGGCCAGATACCTTTACTTTGGGAGCCCATGAGGATTTAATTAGATTGCTTATCTTTTGTTGTTACCTTGAAAGAGTTGGTGTTTTTTAATAATAGAACCTTATCAGAAACGTAACTTAACAAATATTTTCTCTGATTCCATACATCTTATTTTCAAATTCTTGATAATGTGATTTACTCTTCTGAAGTTTCATAAAGTCCAGTTTGTTTTTTTATTTTAATGCTTGTATTTTAGATGCCATAGCTAAGAATCCATTGATAAACTCAAGGTTGCAAAGGTTTACCCTTATGTTTTCTTCTAAGATTTTTATGGTCTTTGCTCACCAAGATTGAAATTTCACCTGCTTCACCAAGAAAGGTATATGTTTGTTTAGCTAGAAATTACATTACTTTTATTTTCCTTGTATCTATGAATAATTTTCCAGACCAAAATTTTCTCTTTAAACTTTTCAAAAGTTCATTTGCCTTCATTCAATCTCCCTCTTCCTGAGATATTTGAATTGCTAATAGTAGCTTTACTTTTGTAGAACTAAATAAAGATTTACACATGTACATGCATGCATATACTTCTGAATATATATATATATATATGACATATCACTATGATGTATGATAAAGCAAGGTGTATTTTTAAAGAAAAAAAACAATAAAAATACAGTTGGACACACAAGAAGAAAATTTTCTTCTCCTTCCCTTTTTTACCAGGGAAAGTACTAGCAGTTACCATATTCAGTTACTTGAAAGATGGCCTTCTCCTTACATTAATAATCCACATGAAATCCTCATGGATGCGATGGTTGCAGTGAAGCATTTAAGAATCCTGAAAATGCCAGCCAAAGTTGTGCTCAGCATCCCATCTCTGCCATTAGGACTGATTTGCCAGCTGCATGTTGCAATCTTTCTTAACTTCAAAGTGAATGGTTAAGTTTTAAGATGAGAAAACATCTGGGAATAATTCAAATTCAACTCAATTCTTCTCTGGGGATTGACGAGTGATACTGTCACCATCAGCAGATCCAGGAAGCACAAATATGCAGTTACATTTTTAGGGAACAAGGATTGATCTTTATACGGTACACTGAGGCCTCACTTGGAAGATTTTGTGCTCAGAAGGAGGCACTGGTCTAGCTTAGTCACTGCAAGCAACTCTGCCAGGTACCCATTGAACTCTGTAGGATTCAAAGGTTACATGATGATTTGCAAGTATTGATTGGCCTATGGAAGCAACTGGAGCTGTGGAATCTGGAATAGCAGCCTCCTCAAGGTGAGGAATAACGTTGAGTACAGGGAGAGGGCAGATAGAAAGCATAACTAGACCTGGACTGAAACTGATTCAGGGAATAACTGCTTCCAGAGTTGTACAACTGAAGATACAGTAGAACAGAGGCAGAGCAGAAAGAGGGAAGCCAATACCTAAACTGAATCAGGTCCCTAGCTATAGTCAAAATAAAGCAGAGAGGTTCAATGCCAGCCCAACCTAGGAAAGTCATGACCTGGACTTACCGTTAGGCTCCTGGGAAAATGGGTCTGAAATTGAGGTGGGCCGCCTTGTTTCACAGGCTTTTTTATTTATTCAGTACATAATTTTTGAGCATCTATTAGACTCTATTATTACTTTTATAAGTATGGAAAGATAAAGGGAAATAAAGATAGAAGCCCTATATTGGAATGGGAGGAAACACAGGGGGACCTATATAAAGAAAGTGTATGAGATGACATTAATTCCCATATAAAAAGAAAAAAGAATGAATGAATGTGGAACTACTGTGGCATTGTAGTCAGAAGAATTGCACGATTTGATGTGCATTACAAAAAATCCAATCTCACTGCTGTAGGTTGAATGGATTAAAAAGGGGAAAAATAGGCCAGTGTCTTGCTTACCTTTTCCTCGTTGCTGAGACAAAATACCTGACACCCAAAATGAAAGAAGCAAAGGTTTATTTAGCTTAGAGTTTGTGGCAGTTTCAGTACATAACCAGCTGGCTCCAAGGCAGGGTGACGTGGCTAAGGGGCAGCCATTCATGGTGGCCACAACATGAGAGAAAAGGGCAAACAGGAAAAGCAGGCCTCCTTCCCTCTCCTATATTGTATGCTGACTCCCTGCCCCTGGGCAGGTGCAGCACTCACACTGCCAATCCCAGCGCTAGACAACGAAACAATAACAAATGCTAGATTCAGCCACCTCCATGACTGCATGAGGCTTTGGGGGGACATTTAAACACAAACCACAACAGCTGGTTTAAAGTTTATTGTAACAACCAAGTAAGAATCAATGCACACCTGGGCTGCAGTGTGTGTGTATACTATGCAGATGCAGCATGTGAGTATACCACATGTAAAGTACATATAGCTATGGAAATGGTGAATGGGGGTCATTTGAATGTATTTGGAGGTAGAAGCTATAGGGCTTATAGTCTGATTAGGTGGAGGTATTCAAAAAGGAGGGAGAGGGTGCCTAATTTTTTTTAATTCTTAATAGGAAAATGGGGTTTCATTAACTGCTATGGAAATGCCCTGTTCAATGTATTTCTGGGGTCAGTGGTACTATTTCTCCTTTAAATGCTACTGTTTCTCAACTGGCAATGTTATGGATATAAAAGCAGTTAAATCATCTTTATCAGGACTTTATTTTACCCTCCAAAAATTACTAAGTAACAATAGTGGACAATGTCAGTTGGTAAAAATATATGTCTTACCCTGGATTCTCAGCCAAGCAGAGCCTGAGTTAGCAGCATCACCAGAAGGCAGACATCAACTGTACAGTTTCACTTGGACAAGGCAGCTCATGAGGCTAAAAATCCATCTGTGAGGCATACAGAGGTAACGCCAATGCTGAGGCTGCATACTACTATCAAGCTTGCCATATGAAGATGGTCATTACGACCTTGTTACATTATACTCTCCATTGCCCTTATGCTGACTAATATAATTGCAAATGAAACCATATTTTTATAGAATTGCTTTGAATCTCTTTTGGTGAAATAAGGCAAATCTCAACAACTCAGGTTAGTTTAGCATCCATGAACAAGTTAGATGAGCACTTAATGAAAAAACATGGAGATTTTTTCCAATTACTGAAACACCCTTAATGATCTGGAGATTAGCTATAGATCAGAATCATAATCGAGGGAGGAAAAAATGAAATTGCATTGGAATTCTCTCAAAATTAACCTGAGATGACTTTTTTTTTTTTTTTTTTTTTGTGGCACCGGGGATTGAACTCACAGCCTTGCGCCTGCCAGGGCAGGCGCTTAAGCTGAGATGACTTTTTTTTAAAAAATGCAAGCTCAGGGTAAATCAGTTAGAGTAGAAAAAATTTAGCTTCAATTATCACATAAGAGAGGACTAGGCAATTATGGGTAAATGACCTGCAGAGGAAATAGAGGGAACTCTAGACTAAATATGAGTCAGCAATACCGAAGTGTCAAGTGGAAGCACAGTTCCTGGAGAATAAACTAAAAAAGGCAAATATAGAAAGCTTGGAATTTAATAAGATTATTCAACGTGAATCCTGGAAATTCCAAATATAACAGTAACCAGAAGAAAGAAAGGAAGGAAGGAGATCTTTACTCAGCAAATATTGAAGTTAGAAGGCCTGGCCCAACCCAGCTTTGTTACTACTAAGCTATGAAACTTTGGCAATTAACTTAATTTCTTTAAGCCCTAGGTTGTTTTTCTATAACATGTACATGATTACGATTCCAAATTTAGGTTCATTAACAAAATGTTATTTGAACCAAGTAAAAGGAACTATAAAATATAATATATTACTAGCATTTATGTTATAGGAAGTATTATGGAAGAATAAAAGTTAAAATAAGATATCAGCAAATGTAGTACAACTAGAAAAACAGAACCAGCTAGCTGATTTGTGGAAGCCAAATCACAATGTTTGAAATGTTTAAGATAGCAACAGTAGAGCAACAAACCAAGCCTGGGAATGTCTAGGCATGAGTTCAAAGAGGTAATACAAGTTGCATTCAGTGGGCTCTGCATAGCGATTTATGCTATTCATGCTACCCTCAGTGGGGATAATTGATACTATTGCTCTGTCAGTTGTTTTACAGCATAAAGTGTAATTTCTTTCCCTGGGAGACCATTGCAGCTCTCAATGGCATAGTATCCTCCAGAGTCAGGTCTTTGAAAGAAAGGGAAAGAGCTAGCAAAGTGTTAGGAGTTCTGATTCCAATGACTACAGAAAAATCTTGAAGCATGTATGTCAACTGTCTTAGATTTTGACACAGTGACATAAAGAAAAGAGTGAAATATTCTTCATTATCCTGAAAGGCATAACTATTAGCAAAGAATATTATAGAGGGCTCAACATATGGAAGCACAGTCTAGCACAGCAAAAGGAACAATAATGTGATTTAATCTGGCCTTGCTTAGCAGACATCTTTAAGAAGTAGAAGACCACTTGCCAGAAATGCTGTTGAAGAAATTACTTCACATAAGAAAGGTTGGAATATTTGAACATTAAATTTAGTGTATACTCTGTATTTTTAGCTTAGCTTGGAAAGGAGTAATTCTAGAGCTGAAAAGGAAGAAAGAATATAAAAGTTTAAAGAGGTCAAGAGCCAGGAGGAGAAAGGGCCTCCTGTGTTGCCTGTCTGGGTGGAGGTGGTATAGGCAATAGATGGGCAGAAACAATGCTTCTGGATAATAGCTAATTGTGGAATGACAATGTAAACTTCTTCTATGTATTTCTCCATTTGAATTAGAACTGCAGAGACTAAGAAAACCAAAACCAAAAGGAATGCCAAAAATCATACAATCAAGACTGTTTTAGAAAAAATCTTAGTATGTAAGGACAGTGTTGTCTCTGTAAGAGGCATAAAATGGGAAGATATGGAAAATTTCTGGGATCCTAAAACTGTTTTATAATCTTCACTTGGATGGTGTTCATGCATAAGCATACACATATATTATTATTATGCACATATGCTACATGTAATATATATATATATACACACACACCCTAGTATGTCTTAAAATGCACACCTAACATTCATTTATTCTATGCATTTAACATATGTTATATTTTATTTTTAAAAATTTAAAACTATCAGAATCACAGTGCTAAAAGGCTGGAGTGTACACATTTCACAAATTCTCTATATGTGTCTTATGCACACTAGATACTGAGAAACATTTCAATTTATAGACACACAGGATAAAATCCAAAGAAGTTAATTGATTTTCCAAAGGCTATCATACTTGTTATTGGAGCTCCTGAAGACAGGACTTCTTTGGAGTTAAATATCACAATCCTGATAATAAACCATGAGAGTAGACCAAGTCAACTGGCCGATCCAAGACTACATAACTAGTTAAAGACAAATTTACATGAAAGGGAATTGTAAAAGAACTTGAACCTAAAATCTGAAGGGCCTAAAAAAACTAAGAGTACTCAACTACATTTTTGTGGACAATTCAAAATCCTTGAGTGTTCTTGAAAGAAGGAAGGTAAAATAAGAGCCAGGATTTAAGAATAAAAGCAGATGGAGCAGTACATTGTATTCAATGTAAAAGAATTCAAGATGCCAGGAAGACTTGTCCTACACTAGGACACTAGAAGTATGAACAAAGAGAAATGTGCACCTTTGAAAGTTCAGAGAAAGTATCAATGCTATTTAATAATACCAATTTTAGTGACAAGCAGTAACACTTTTCCTTAGCATTACTGTTTTCCAATTGCATTAATTTTATTATTTGGCCCCTCCAACAAGTCTATGGAATGAGTAATATCATTATTCACATTTTGTAAGTAAGTAAACTAAAGAGAGAGGACAAATAATACATGAGTCAGAGCTAGTAAGTGGCAAACCTAGATTTTGAACCCAGATCTGCTTGATTCCAATCAAGTGTGTGTGTGCATGACTGTGTATGTGTGACAGAGAGAGAGAGAGAGAGAGACAGAGACAGAGACAGAGACAGAGACAGAGAGAGAATTCAAAGACTACACAGTTTGGTACACTAGATAACAGTTAACTGGAATTATCATTAAAAGACAGGCTGTATTAAAGAAAAAAGAGGTTTGATGGCAAATAAGATGAGTTCAATCTATTCACTTTGACTATGAGGATCATTAATTTCTAATATGCTCCTACATTAGCATGTGTTACAAAGGAGAAAGGGACAAAGCAGTACTTTAGTAACTGATATTTTATAACCTACTTTAGAAAGCTTTTACAAATAACTAGATTCATTAAAATGTATCTAATTACAAAATTCTACTAGAATGCTAATATGCTTTCTACAAAGAAATTACAAGTATTAGCCTATGTTTCCATTTCTTTTTCAAATTTCAGTCTCAGATTCACCTTCTACTTTGAGCGTGCGATTCAGAATATGATGTTGCCTGTTATGGTTTAGATTTAAAATGTCCTCCCCAAAACCTCATGACTTTAGAGGTGGAGTTTTTAGAAGATTATTAGACAATGGGGATGCTATACTCATCGGTTAATTAATCCACTGATGAATTTGCAGTTGAATGTGCTATTAGGAGGTGAGGTCTGCTTGGAAGAGGTGAGTCACCATGGGAGGCAGTGGCTTGGAGGAGTTTGCTCTTGTCCTCAGCTTCTTCCTCTCTTTCTACTGCCTGATCATCAAGTCTTGAGCATCTTCCCTCCAGCAGTGCCTTTTACCATGCTGTTTATTTGTTGGAGGCAGCCAACCAAGTACTGAACTCTCCCTTTTAGCCAAAAAAACCCTCTCCCTTTAAGTTGTATGTGTCAGGTCTTTTGTCCCAGTGACAGGAAAGTGGCTAACACTCAGCCACAAATTTTGGTTATAAAGAAAGCACAAACTATTCTTTACATGGAACTAACAGAGATAAGTAGTGTGTGTGTGTATGTGTGTGTGTGTGTGTATATATATGTATATATATAAAATAAATATATTACCTACATGTATATCATATATATGATAGATATCTATACTACTGATATAGTTATCTATCACATGTTTATATCTATATAAATATATCATATATAAATAAATATATAAATTATATCATGTTTACATAAATTATATATTTATATCTATATAAAATATTTTATATATATAAAATAATATATATACATCATATATATAATCTTTTCATTTCTTTCTTTTGTCCTTTCCCCATCTCAGTTGTTTGATCATTTTTTCCGTGCCTATATCTTGTTATCGGAACGACTACTTTGAAAATAAAATATGCAGTATATTAACCTTTGTTAATCTCATTTTATTTTGCTTTGAAATTCTGTACCTTTGTTTTTATTCTTTCTTGGTTTAAAAGTTTAAAAAAATAGTAGACATTAAAAAAAAAAGTTGGTTGCATATACCAACCTAAGCATCTGACTGAAATTCAAATCTATAATCTGAGTTGCATACTCCTCTAAATTCATGTGTTCAAGTCCTGGCCCCCAGTATTTCAGAATGTGATTTATTTGGAAGCAGGATCTTTAAACAGGTAAAGCTAAAATGAGATCATTGCTTTGGCCCTATTCTAATATGACTAATATTCTCATAAGAAGACAGATCATGTGAAGACTGAGGAAGAGAATGGTTATCGCCAGGTCAAGCAGAAAAGTCTCAAAGCAAGTCAATTCTATTGACACCTTCATCTTGAAATTTAACTTCCAGAACTGTAAGAGATTAAATTTCTGTTGTCTTTGGCACCCAGTCTGAAGAATTTTGCATGGCTTCCCTAGGGAACTCACACATTCACATTCCCATCCTGGAACCATGCTTCCCACTCGCTAACATTATAAGTGACTTGTGCGACATTGCTGTGAGGCTGGTTTATGAGAATAGAATCTGAGATGTTCATGAAATTATGTGGAGCCTCTGGTCTCTGCAGTAACCAGCTACCAGTCTTCCATCACTATATTCTCACTGTCTCTATCAAAATGCCTTCTACTGCAGAATGAGTACAGCTATAAATCTGGGGAGCTCTACTCACACTCTAGAGAGATGTCTACTGATAGAGCTCTGCTGGTCTACTGCATCTACTTATCTGGTCTCCGTTTCACAGGGGCAACAACCTCCTATATTCCTCCATGCTGACTTCCTTTGATCTCGTTCTATAAATCATCAGGATAGGCAGAAGACAGCTCTAGTGGTTGGTCAAAACTCACCGCAAAAAATGGTTAAGCACTGTAATAAACGAGACCGGGGAAATCTGTGCAAATCTTGTGAAGCACTGGATTCTGTGACTTGGACAGGAAACTATCAGAATGGTTCTGAATTTTTCATACCATCACCAAAAAAATATGATTTTCAGAATCTCAAGAGTGATGTCAAAAGCATGAAGTTTAACAAGGTTAGCATTAAACAAAAATAGAAAAATTTCTCCACACATTCAAACTCACAGATATTCAGGGGATAATTTTAGCATGCATAATTGAATGAACAATGATTTATAAGCCAATCTCTTGAGAAAGATGCATTTCTTCACCATAATGTACAAAAATTATAGAATAAAACAATGAAGAACCAATAAAGATAATAATGTAAAATCAGCAGACCTCAGTTTTGCTCTAGTTTATATCAGAACTTGCAGCCAAATTTCTATTACTGAAATGAGAAATGTTATACTATCCATTCTCCATTGGAAAGCAGTTGTCATCAAAGGCATTACTGTTTATTCGCTTAAAGCTTAATATATGCTTTCATGTAATTTTTACTGTTTTCCATTAAATAGAGTTATTATTTTAATTAAAATTAAAAGAAAAGTAACTTCTTCATAAAGTTATATATCAGAATCAAAATGCAGTCACCAAAAATGGCTACATTAATTTTTGATTTGATGGTGTCAATGTTTCAATTGAAACAATTATAATTACAATAATAATAGCTCAAAGTGCACAAAGGGCAAAGCTCGATGTACTACTTGCAGTGAACCCACTTTTTATAACGACTATCCAAGTCATAAATGTAATAATATATTTAACACTCCTTAAGTCTCTCTCAACATCTAAACTTCCCTACACATAACACATAATTTTTCATGCTGATTTATAAGGTAATTAGGAAGTTTTCCTACATGGAATCATAAAGTATACATTCTTGTATATCTATCATCTTCTCCTTGTCACAGTTTTGGGGGTTCATTCATATTGCTTCATAAAGCTATTTGTTCATTTTTGTTGTTGTGCAATATTTCATTATATAAGTATGCAAAATTATTCTGCTGTTGAATTCCCTGGGTTATTATCATTGTGTTATGGTTATGAACAATTTTGCAAATCTACTTATTGATACATCACAAATGTGTGTACATTTTATTACATATACACCTAGGAATGAAACTGCTGGATCATAGGGTATGAATATGATCATGGAGTAGTTAACACTAGACAGTTTCCTACACATGTTAAAAAATAAATATTCTCACTAGCAATCCAGAAGCTTTGCAGTTGTTTCACATCCAAATCCTCCTTTGTATTTCTGAGACAGACTTTCTTGAACCAGAAAATGTTACTATTTTATACACTGTAGGATTTAATTGGCTAATACATGGTTAAACATATTTGTATCTATAAGAAAAAGGGGTATTGATAGCAATATTACTTTCTTGTCCTATAGTTTTGACTTCAGAAGGTAAAAAACATTTCTTCAAAAGAGATTAAGATCAAAATTTTTGTTTAAATAGCAGTTATGGTCATTTAAACCTCAAAGACATAGATGTAGACATAAGGCTTTCTGAGTAAAACTCCTGTTGCACAAGAAATAATATCGAGAATCAACAAATGGGATCTCATTAAATTAAAAAGTTTTGCACGTCAAAGAGAACCAGCAACAAAGTGAAGAGACAATCTACAGAATGAAAAAAAAAAAGCCAACTGCTCTTCAGACAAAGGACTAATATAAAGAGCATATAAAGAGCTCAAAAAAATAGACCTCATCACTTTAAAGATCCAACCAAAAGATGGGCATCTGAAATGAACAGACACATCTCAAGAGTCCACCTTACCCCAGAAAGAATTGCTACCTTCAATAAATCAACCAATAATAAATTCTGCTGCTGTTGTAGGGAGGAAGGAGCTCTTCTTCATTTTTGGTGGGAGTGCAAACTCACATTACCACTATAGAAATCAGTATGGAGATTCCTTGAAAAACTAAACATAGAAATCCCATTTTACACAGCTATTCTACTTTTGGCTATCTTCCCCAAAGAGTTAAAAACATCATACACAGCAACATATCTATGCCTATGTTTACAGCAGCACAATTCATAATAGCTATATGTTGGAATAAGCCTATATGCCTATCAGTAGATGAATAGATAAATAAAATGTACCTCGACACAATGGATCACCACTCTGCTAAGAAAGATAAACTTGAGGCATTTGTATGAAAATGGATGCACCTCAAGACCATAATGTTATGTGAAGTACAATAAATCAGACACATCGAGTTGTATATCATATGGTTTCCACTACATGAAAAAAAATTTATAGGAAAGATGAGAAAGAGAAGAGAGAAAGAAAAAAGTAATTATACTCAAGTATGTTTCTGTTATCAGTCTCTGGTTTCACTCTACTGGGGTGTGAGAACTCATGTTGTTCATAATATTTTCTCATTTAAAAATATGTAGTATCTATCTTATGATATCTTTTATTTTTAATATTGGTATTTGGGGTTTTATCTCTTATTAAAATGACCAATCTAGTTCATTTCAGAAAACCAAATTTTAGTTTTACTTATTTTCTTTGTCATCTATCTTATGTTTCATTTATTTCTGCTACTATTAAAAGATATACAGTTCTTTCTAATCTGTGATTTACCTGTATCCCCCCCAAATTGAAATAATGTACTTTTATTATCATCTACTTTTATTATCATCCGATTCAAAAGATTTTTTTTTTTTTTTTTTTTTTTTTTTTTGCGGCACCAGGGATTGAACTCACAACCTCGCGCCTGCCAGGGCAGGCGCTTAAGGCACTGAGCCAAACTCCTGGACCTGGTTTTTTGAGGCAGGGTCGCACTATGTAGCTCAGGACGGCCTTGCGCTCGCATTGTAGCCCAAGCCGGCCTCGAACTCACAACGCTCCGCCTACCTCAGCCTCCTGAGTGCTGGGATTAAAGGCGGGTGCCACCACGCCCTGCTCAGAAGATTTTCTAATTCCTGTTGAGAACTCTTTTTTACCATGAAATATTTAAGAGTATGTTGTCTAATATCTGGATAACTGGGTTATTCCTAGGTATACATTTACTCATGAGTCTCTCATTTTTCTTTGTAGCCAGAGTACATAGTTTGTATGATTTTAGTTTTTGTAGTTGAGATGTGATTTATGACTCAATGTATGATGACTCTTGCTTAATATCACTTATGAATTTGAAAGGATTTCTTTTGCTCTTAGGTGGAGTATTTTACAGTGCCAATTAGATCACTTTAGTCAATGGTATGTTTTCATTTTTCTGTTTCCATGTTGAGTATTTCCTTACTTTCTTTGTTCTTTACTGAGAGATGAATGCTGAAGTCTCTACTTACAATAATAGATTTGCTTATCTCTTTCTTGAGCTCTGATAGTTATGTTCCACCTAGTTTGAAGCTCTTTATTTTGTGCCTGCACTTTTAGTATTTGTGGGTCTTCTTGTGGAATGAGCCTCATTTTCATTAGGAAATCCTCCTTTATCTCTAATGTACATTGTTTTAAAATCTGTCCTAAATGATAAATAATATGGCCACTGCTGACTTATTAACAGTGCATCATATGTTTTTCTTCCTTTTACTTTTAAACTCTTCATACAAAAATGACAATTTTATCTACAGCATAAGATTGACTTTTGCTTTTTTAATCTAGTCAATAATTTCTCCCTTGTAACTGAAGTGCTTAGTCACTTGAATATGTGCAATTCATTAAAAATGTGATTTTCAGAATCACTGATAGGTTAAAGTGTATAATCATACTATTCGTTTTCTATTTGTCGATTTTCAATTTGTTCTCTTAAAATTTTCATTCCAGCCTTTTTATTAACTTACTTTTTTAGTCTTTAATATTTCTATTGGTTCTTAACTATTCCTCTTAACTATTAAGTAGTTACTCTAGATATTACAATATACATCCTTAATTCATGGTACTCCACTCTGAATTATAATTCTGTTGTTTCATGTATAAAAAGTTTACAATAATATATTTCCAATCACCCTTTTCATCTTATTGTTATAGTTGTATGTAGAATTTGGATATACGTGATCCTCCATTGGGTATCTTTCCCTCCAAATAAAAAAAGTACTGTACCCCTGTTGCATTTCTTATAGTATAATCTACTACTAATAAATTCTCTCAGCTGTTGTCTGAAAAGGCTTTATTTTTCCTTTAATTTTGAAGGGTTTTTAATAGATATAAAATTTTAAGTTGACAGTTTAATTTTTCTTTAGCATTTTAAAGATGATGCTCTATGGATTTTCAGCTTGCATTTTTTCAGATGAGACGTTAGTTTATTGTCTTACTGTTGTTGCCTGCATATGAAGCTATTTTGCACTGACTCCTTTTAAGATTTCTGCCTTCTCTTTGCTTTTCAGAAATTTGAAGGTGAAATGCTAGTTGTGGTTTTCTTTGTATTTGTCTGTCTTTTAGTTGAATTTCTTCAATCTGTACATTTTTTTTTTACTTTATTTGAGAGGGAAGAATTAAATGTTTTTGAAAACATTTTTTGGTCCTAATATTCTTTTCTCCTTTAGAGACTCCAGATTGCACGTGTATTTTAATGTTTTTATACCATCCTTCGAATAACGAAGGTGTCATTCTTTTATTTCAGACAACTTTCTTTCTGTGCTTTAGTTTGTAATGCTACTCTTTCCCTATCTTTAAATTAGTTGACCTTTAGTTTTGCAGCATCCATCCTGCTGTTAGATGGCAAAGTCAACTTTTAACTTCATATAGTATCATTTAAAATTCTAGAATTTCCAGTCACTTAATAATTATTATTTATCTTTCATAATACCTTCATAGTTTTAATTAGCTATATTTTCCTTTAAACCCTAAACTGAGTCTTTGAGATCCTGTGGACAATTAGAGAATCTGGAGGACAGGACACAGGTCCACTTTTGTCTAACATCTAATTATATTAAAATTTTTATTGAGATGAATAACATAAAATTAACATTTTAAAGTAAATAATTCATCAGCATTGATTTGTTTAAGATGATGTACCACCATCACACCTAGATAGTCCCAACATATTTACATCATTGTCCACTATCAGTTTCTTCCCATTCTTTCCAATATCCTGGCAACCAGTAAGCCATATTCTAGAGATTTACCCATTCTGAGTATTTCACATAAATGAAATCATACAGATGTGAACTTTTATGCCTAACTTCTTTACCTTAGTACATGTTTGGAGGTAAATTTCTTTTGTAGCATATATCAGTACTTTATTCTTCTTTGTGACTAAATCATACTCCACTGTATGTACATGCCGCAACTTCATTCCTTCATTTTTGATGCAAATTTGTATTGCTCACACTTTATCACTTCTGTAATACTGCCCCGATCATGGGTCTACATGTGTTTATACACATTTTTAAGATAATTTTTTCAAGTGCCTATTTTCAATTAGTTTGGGTATTGTACTGGTTAGCTTTGTGTTGTTGGGTCAAAATACTGACATTCACAATTTTTAAAAATGGCAGATTTGTTCCAGCTTTCAGTTTCAGAGATTAACAAATTCCAAGACAAAAAAAAGGTATGATAAAGAAAGAAAGGAAAAGGAAAATTGCTCAAGTCATGGAAGTCAGGAATCAGAGAAACAGCGGGAGTGACAGCAAGAAATACACCCTCAAATGCATGCCCCCAACAATGACCCACCTCCTCCAACTGAATCCTACTTCCTAATAACCCACTGAGCTATGAAAACTTAAGTGGGTTAATTTACTGATGAGACAAGTGTCCTAATGATGTAAGCACTTTCTGAAAGCCTTATCCACGATCACAGGGGTGGAAAAAGAATGGCTAAACCACAACATGTACATAAGTAGGAATGAAATTGCAGGATTATATAATAATTTTACATTTAGTTTTCTGAGGAACTGCCAAACTGCTTTCCACATAGCTAACAATCTTACAATCTCATAGCAGTGTACCAGGGTCCCATTTTCTCAGTATCTACCTCTAGGAAAATGAGATTTCACTGTAGTTTTGATTTGTATTTTTACAATGGCTACTTTTGCTGAACAACTTTTCATGTGGTTTTTGCAACTTGTAAATATTCGCAGAAACATCTATTCAAGTCTTTCATCATTTTTGAATTAGGTTGTTTTTCTATTACTAAATTATGAGACCCCTTGACATATCCTGGATAATAAATCTTAAATATTTTCCCAATTTGTAGGCTGTCTTTTCACATTTTTTATGATGCTTTATGATACACAAAACTTTTGTAGTATAATAAAAAAAGTCTACTTGGATAACTTTCTTCTTTGTTGCCTATATTTAAGAATCCGTTGCCAAATCCTAGGTCATGAAGATTTCCCCTTATGGAATTTGTTATTACATTTAGGTCACAGATTAATTTTGAATTAATTTTTAAAATATGATATGAGATACGGTTTCTGAATTCAATTGTTGGCATTTGGATGCCCAGTTGATATAGCAGAAGTTGTTGAAAAGAGCATTTTTTCCACCTATGTTGGAAATCAATTGGCTGTAGACATAGTGACCTACTTCTGGTTTCCCATTTTTATTCTAGTTGTCCACAGACCAGGGTACCATTGTTTTTATTCATGTAAGACTGTAACAAGTTTTGAAATTAAGAAGTGTGAGTTCGCCAACTATGTTATTTTCAACATTTTTAATTATTCATGATGCCTTCCAATTCCAGAAAAATTTGAGGGTTAATTTCCCTATTTTGGAAAAAACAGGACATTAGAATTTGTATAGAAATTTGATTCAATTTGCAGATAATTTTGAGAAGTATCATCATCCTAAAAATATTGCCTTCCAATTCATGAACACAAAAGGTTTTACTAATTGCTTCATTGTTAATTTCTTTCAGCAAGAATTTTTGGTTACCCTTGGATGAATCTTTCTCCTCCTCATTTAAAATGCTTTCCTAGTAGGTAATGTTTTGGCTGCCATTATAACTGGATTTATTTTCTTAATTTTATTTTTAAATGGCTCATTGTTAGCATGCAGAAACAACTAATTTTTGTGTGCTAATTTTGTACTCTGCAGTCTTGTTTAATATTTTTATAAATTCTAGTAACTTTTATTGTAAATTATTTTTGATTTTCTTCATAGAGGATTAGATCAGTTGAAATACAGATAGTTTCACTTCTTTTTCTATTTGGATGTCTTTTTTACTTTTTTCCTGCCTAATTACTCAGTCTAGAATTTCTAGTTCAATATTCCATAGTGGTGGTTAAATCAGGGAGGGGGCATCCCTGTCTGGTTTCTAATCATACCAGTCAATCTTCATATAATGGTAGCTATAGATATTCCATAAATTTCTACCTATCCATTTAACTAGTGACTTTTCTAATCTATTGTTGCAAAGGTGTAGTCTTCATACATTAGCAATGAAAGGCCTATTCTTTTAGTTTGTATTCAGCCATTGTTTTGAGCATTAATACTTGGTCTCACCATTTACAACTCTGAATTAACCTTAACTTTCTGTTAGTACTGAGTTGAGAGTGACCGAAATGAAAACTTAATGTTTTCTCAGGTCTTTATTGAGCAGGCATCTAGCCTTCATCATGCACATGGCTCTATAAAATTTCCACTATGTGCAGATGTATTTGCATGCCCCAATTTCCCAAAAAAATTTTCTTTCCTAGACTTTAGGCTGCGCAGTGCATGTCTCAACTGTAACATATTGCCCACATAGGTGCAGATTTTTCATCTGCCTTAACATATTTTTGGACAATGCATTTGGCTTTTCTGCCTTCTGTAAATTCAGTCAAGCAGAGAAGAAAAGTTTTATTTTTGTCAATTCTTCAGGTAGTTCCTGAGGGTTAGAACAAATAAATATGATTGCTTATATCATTGTCCTCTAAATTATTTTAAATGAGTCATAGAAACACCTTATTCATGAATCCCTTACAGTTTTTTATCAATACTTGATCCCTCTGTGGGATAGAAGTCATTTCTTACACAGTTAAAATACAACTTTATTTGGATTTAATGTTTTTATATTTAAAAAGCCCACTCCACTTCATGTTTCCATATATCCCCAATGAAGCCACCTAAACAATATTCTGGAATGGAATTTGTTCTGAGTTCACAATCTTATTCCTTTCCCTACAACATAGAATTTACTGCATCTTGTCTTCAATAAAACACAATCATTACTTTATTTTCACTCTATAATCCCAACCTATTCCCATAGATCTTAGAAAAGGAGCAATCTTGTTTTCAAAACTAATGAATAAGATTACTTCTTAAAGTTTCTATCTATGCAGCTCTTTTTATAAGTATTGTTTTACCCTGAATTGGATAAATATATTCACAGAACAAGGTGGACCTAGTTTTTCATCTTGGTCCTCACGCTCCTTTTGTGATTCTCTGCTTTGGTACCTTTCCAAGGATCATACTGAGACATTTTACCTGGTTTATGATGTGCTTATGGTTTTATTTTTAATGAGCTAAGCCATGGGAGCCTCCCAGAGAATGAAGATCTAATTTAAGGGATAAATTGCTCCTCGCTCTAAGAACTCAAGAAAAACTTCCCTTCTGCCAGTTTTCTCCTCACTTCACTTCACCTAATTTATTCAACAAAAAAGCTAACGTGCAAATATTATATCCAAATCACCCTGGGGGAGGGGCAATACACAGTCTGGAGATAATACTTAGTGAATTAATCTAATTGTTGAAGTATTAAAGTGACCATAACCACCTAAGGTGTGAGAATTGGTTTTAGTGGCTACTGGGACTAGAGATCAAGTGTTTAATAGTTCAGCTTCACAAATGAGAAAAAAGTTTCTACTATCTCAGTTCAGCCAAAAGAAATACTAGTGAGTGGGTTAAGTGTACTTTCCACAGGGTAGCTTAGTCCACTTAAAATAGGTGTAAGTGCCAGACTGAGATTCTAAAAAGAAGAGATGTTGAGGGGCTGGATAGTTCCAATGAGTGCTAGATTCAAATCTCAATATGAGTAGAATTTTATTTGCTGCCCATTCCGTTATAACTGCCCACACAATTGTGTCATAGGTTAAAGATTAGAGAAAAGTGAAAACAACCTTATTACAACTTTTCAACCATTGGTTTTAATTCTAGTTTTGGAGCTTCCACATACAGCAGTAGTCCCTACTTATAATAGCAGCCCCTAAAATAATTAAAGTCAACTGGTGTGCCCATCACCTCTATTTTTTCTCCCCTTACAACAAAAATAGTCTTTTGTGTTGTAAAAAAAATACCTGAAGCAGGTAGAAAAAAAAGAACACTTTGAATTTCTAGCTGTCTGGTGTAGTAAATAAGTAGAAGTGAAGTACCAGTGTGCCCAAATGGGCTTCAGTGTCTACCTTCAAAAAGGGTGAGTTGCACCAAATGTACTCACACCTAAATTTCAGGGAGAAGTGAACATGCTTGCCTTTTATACTGGTAGCCTGAATTCCTGCATGCCCTCCCTCTTCCTTGCCTTGGTGACCCTGTAATGGATGTGGCTTACAATAGGAATAATGCCTTGGGTAATACTCCTTTTGATTAAGCAATAAACCTACCCACTTGTGAGAAGAGTCAGCCTTTCAAATCCTGTGGAGAGAACAGATCACGGGGCAAGCCAATTTACTTTAAATAATTTAGAGATACCCAGTGAGAAGATTAGCCACTAAATATTTAAGACCCCGAAGGAAGAAGTCGTTCTCAGTTGTTCAATGTTTTCTCTCTGAGAGAGTTGCCATTAGGGAAATTGCTGATTCATCCATGGTTCTATTTAAATCCTTAAGCCTCAGAAGTTAGATTCCAGGCAGGATCACAGGATTGGGAAATAAGATAGTCAAGGTTCTTTTTGTTTCCTACCTAAAAAGAGCTAGATTTCCTATCTACGTGTAACCTGTGAATCCTATCAATGACATGGAGAATTTTCATGTGTCATGCATGTAAATATATAGTAAACTTTCTGAATAAGAGCCTAAACATTATCAAATGTAGGATAGTATTTTTGCTTTTTTGGGGTTTTTTTTTGCGGCACTGGGGATTGAACTGACAGCCTCACGCCTGCCAGACAGGTGCTTAAGCCACTGAGGCAAACTCCCGGCCCTAGATTTTTGAGGCAGGGTTGCACTATGTAGCTCAGGCCAGCCTTGCGCTTGCGTTGTAGCCCAAGCCGGCCTCGAACTCACAACGCTCCACCTACCTCAGCCTCCCGAGTGCTGGGATTAAAGAGGCGTGCGCCACCACGCCCGGCTAGGATAGTATAATTAATAATCAATGAATTAAAATACATTCAAGACAGGTTATTTTAGGTTAATTGTCATGAAATACAAAAAAATTAGAAAATAATCATCACTACTTTCAAAACCAGGACATTAGTTCAGTAAATTACACTAAAGAATTAACCCTTTCCTGAAGATGGAGCCCACGTGACCTAAGAACCTGCAATTAGTCCCCACCTCTCAACATTGTTCTTTGGAAATTAAGTTTCTAACATGTGACCTTGAGGGGACAAAGTACATTGAACCTTAGCACTACCCTTTGAATTACAGGTAATCAGGTATTCAACACAGACCTGGCCTCACTTTCTATTCAGTCAAAATGTGGAGTATAAGACTATGGCAAGTAGCTCTGGGTATATCCTGTAAGAACAACCATCAACCAACTCCAAGTAAACAAATAAAAGCAAAAAAATGTCATATTTCTGTTTAAGGTGCAGTAGTTCCACTCATGGACAAAGTATCACTTTTCATTTCACAGAAAGAAAGTAACAAAGTTGTATTGGAATCAGAATTCAACAAACATTGTAAACTTAAAGTTTTCAAAACTATTAAATGATGGAGAATTTTATGTCCCCTGGTATCTGTCTACTTTCCCACTGTTAATATGAAGCTCCTCATGCTAGAGAAGGAAAAGATACTTAAGAATTCAGTGGACAGATCTGAGCCTTAAAGTAAATGTTCTTTCAATTGCAATCTTAAAAACGTGAATTTTAAAATTATGAATATTATAAACCTAACATCCTAACCTCATGAAACAGGAAAGAATAGCACCAGAGTAGTTGAAAGATGCACTATCAGGAGGGGTGAGGACCCTTAAACAGAGCAACATGGATGACCCAAGGTGAGTGTATACGAAGTTTGAGATCACTAGTATAAGAAACTTTAAGAGACCTTGTTGTTTTTCTAGTGAATGCTGGAGCCAAAACCCACTGTCAATACAAGTTTTATTTGCTGCTTATGTCCTTTTGATTGTACCTGTGAAGAAAATAAATAATGCATTTGTTTGTTTGTTTATGCATTCTTTTTGCTGTCATTTGTAGAGACTATTTGGAATAGAAAACAAGTGCTCTGCCAAGAAGAAATAGAGACCCAGAGGAGTTCAGCAACCAGTGAGAGACCAAGTGAGCTCTCCCCCTACCCAGAAGACCTCTGCAGGCCAGGAGGACCCTTAGAAGTCCCTCCCACAACCTTGAGGAACTCAGCAGGCAGGTAAGAGCACAGATGAGCCCTCCCCACACCCAGAAGACCTTGGTAGGCCAGAGAGAGCACAGGTGAGGACTACCTCCACGTGGAGGACCCCAGGTTGGCCTGAAAGATCCCCAGTGTCACAGTGTGGCCCACACCATTGACAGGCAGGTTTGGCAGCCTGTAAAAGTCTGAAGCTGCAGTAACAATATGAGATAAGTATTGGTTCATATCAACACTGCTATGTAGGTTAATCTAGGAAGAATCCAGTACTCACTCAACTGGCTCCACAGGAGGAATTCAGGTGACTGGTCCCTCCTGTGCACTGTGGGACCCAGCAACTGGGTGAACATAAGCCACATAGTAGGACTCTGACTAAGACACACGAAATAGACAGATGGGACTAGGGGAACTGAAAAGGCCAATATAAGAACCAATAGGTGAAAATGCAAAATGCAGTCTCAGACACCCAGCCCAAAGGGAACAAATACAGAAGAAATCAACAAAGAAGACCCTGGAAGACGCACATCTGAAATTCCTGAAAAGGTAGAAAGTGAAGTAAAGAAACAAGTCCATCAGGCTGTAGAAGAAATCAGATCAGAATAAACTCTCATTAAAAAAAAAAAAAAAAGAAATGACACTCTTAATGAAGGAATTGCTCAGGATAGCTACAGAAGGCATAGATAGAAAAGGTACATGAGTATAGGAAAAGGATGGAAACCTTGAATGAACAATATAGGAAAGAAATGGAATGTGTGAAACAGATTCAAAGAGACATCCAGGAAATTAAAATTTCCATTGAAACATGGCAAAACCGCTTAAACAAAATGGTACACTTTCAGACCTTGAAGACAGAATCATGGCTAGTCATCACAAAAGGAAAGACCTTATAAAAAAATAAAGGACCAAGAAATACCAATTCAATAGCTCCAAGGCAATGCAAAGAAAACAATAAAGGACTGATAGGTATAAATGAAAAAAAACAGGAATCAATGTAAATCACGTTAAAAAACTGTAAGCGGAATAGCAGAAAATTTCCCAAGCATGGGAACAGAATGTGATATACAAATAAGTGAGGCACATGAAACTCCAAACAGCCATAACCAAAACAAATCTACACCAAGACATATATAACTAAGATCCTAGAAATTCAGCACACAAATAGAATGTTAAATGCTGTTAGAGAAAAGAAACAGGTGAACTATCAAGGAAAGGCCATTAGAATCATGACCAACTTCTCAACACAAACCTCCAAGTCAAGAAGCACTTGGAATGAAGCATGTCAACTCCTGAAAGAAAACAACTACCAACCCAGATTGAGATACTGTAAAACTATCTTTCAAAATTAATGGAGAAATAAGATACTTCCATGATAAAGAACAACTGAAGAAATTCATGTCCACCAAACCAACCCTAGACAGAGTACTGTAAGGTATTCTACATAGAGACAAAAAAAAAAAAATGACCACAATTACCAGAACAACAACAGAAATAAACCACCAAGCAGGGCAAGAAATTAAACACTGGGGAAAAGCACAGAGCTGACAACATGAAAATAATATGACAAAGATTAGTTAATGCATATCAGTTATAGCCACCAATGTAAAGGGCCTCAATACACCAATTAAAAGAAACAGATTGGCAGAATGGATCAACAAACAAGATCTAACAAGGTGCTGTATACAAGAAACACATTTAACTCAAAAAGAAACTCATAGACTGAAAGTCAAAGGATGGAAAACCATATTCCATGCAACAAGAACCCAGAAAAAAAGCAGGGATGGCGATTCTATTTGCAGACACTGTGAACTTCAAACCAAAAATGACCAAAAGAAATCAAGATGGTCACTACATGTGATGGCTAATGCATTGTGTTAAATTGACAAGTTTGGGAGTTTTAACTGAGAGACTCAGCAGGGAGCAGGGTCTTACTTTGCAAATATCCTCATCCTGTGCAAGAGGGTACAGAGATCTTGTGAGTGCTACACCCATCCTGGCATGTGGGGGTGGCCTGTGTACAATATAAGGAAGAAAAGGAGGCTTGTTCTTCTCTTTTGCTCTTCCTGCTGCCTTGAAGTGTTGCCCCAGTGTCATGCCACCCTGCCTTGGAGCCAGCTAATTATGGACTGAAACCTCCAAAAACTGTAAGCTAAATAAACGTTTCCTTCCCTAATTTTAGGTGTCAGGTGTTTTGTCTCAGCAACAAGAGAAAAGGAACCAAGACACTGCATAGTTGTTAGGGGAAAAAATCAAAAGAAAGAGATAACAATTAAAAATACATATGTGCTAAATATGCAAAACTGCATGACACAAATATTAATAGACATGAAAAATCAGATATACAATAACACAATTGTAATGAGGGACCTTAATACCCCATTGTAAAGTGAGATATATTGACTACACAAAAAGTCAGCAAAGAAATAACATAACTGAATCAAATATGTGAACAAATGGACTTAAAAGAAATTTACAGAGTATTCCACTCAACATCAGAATGTATATTCTTCTTAGCTGCACATGGGACATTCTCTAAAATAGACAATACACAAGTCCATAGCACATACTTAAATAAATGCAAAGGAAATGAAATCATCCCATGCTCATTATCCAACCATAGTACACTGAAATTGGAAATTAATGGCAAAAGAAACTTCAAAAACTATTTAAACACATGGAAATTAAGTAACACTCTCCTGAACAATCAATGGGCTGTAGATGAAATTAAAGAAGAAATTAAATAATACCTACCTACAATTAAATGACAATGCAGATGCAACATACCAGAACTTGTGGGATGTAATGAAAGCACTCCTAAGAGGGAAATATATAGCAGTGGACTCTCACATCAGGAGAAAAGAACAAGCACAAATAAACAACCTAATGCTGCACTTCAAGCTTCCAGTAAAAGAAGAGCAAATCAAACCCGAACCACGTAGAAGGGAGGAAATTATAAACATCCATGCAGAATTTAATGCAATCAAATGTAAAACAATACAAAGAATAAATGACTCAAACTGTTGGTTCTTTGAAGGAATAAAAAAGTTGATAAACCCCTAGCCAACCTTATCAAGAAAAGAAAAGAAAAAAGTCAAATTCATGCAATGAGAAATGAACCGGCTAAAATAAGTATAGATGCTGTGGAAATTCAGAAGGTTATCAATACCTACTTTGAAAATCTTTATTCACATAGGTTGGAAAACACAGAAGAAATGGACAGATTCCTAGAAATGTATGAATTACCAAAACTGAATGATAGATAACTATACTACTAATCTCTGTTAGTTCATCAAAAAGAACAATTTGTGTTTTATTGTTTGATCATTGTTTTCATGCCTTAATCTTGTAATCTAGACAACTACTTTGAAAATAACAATATGCAAATTATCAACTGGTGTTAATTTCCTATTTTTTTGAAATTCTGTATCATTTTTATCGTTTTTTAAATAAAAAGAGTTTTTGAATAAGCCGGTACCAGTTACTGAAATTGAAAACATAATTTAAAAATCATCAACAAAGAAAAGCCCAGGTGCTGATGAATTCAAAGCTGAATTCTACAAGAAATTTAGGGTAGATTAAATGTCAATACTCTTTGAACTCTATGAAATTGAAAGGGAAGCAGTTCTCCCTAACTTATTCCTGGAGGCAAGTATTACTTTGCTACCAAAACGACAGAAAGACTCAACCAAAAAGACCTACAGACCAATATCCCTAATGAACATAGATGCAAAAATCCTCAATAAAATACCGACAAACAGAATGCAGCAAATCACCAAGAAGATTTTACACCGTGACCAACTGGGATTCATCCAGGAATGCAGGAATGATTCAACATATGCAAATCAATAAGTGTAATACACCACATCAACAGAGCCAAATACAAAAATCACATGATTATCCAATAGATTCAGAAAGATTTTGATGAAGTACAAAACTCATGCATGATAAAAATAAAAACCTACAGAAAACTGGAATAGATTATTTCTGCCTCAATATGATAAAGCCTTCTATGACAAACCAACAACCAACCTCATACTAAATGGATAAAAACTGAAAACTTTCACTCTAAAATCAGGAACAAGACAAAGATGTCCACTATTACCACTGTTATTCAGTATAGTTCAGGAAACATTAGGCAGAGCAATTAGACAAGAGAGACAAATAAAATAAATAAGGATAGGAAAGAAAGAAGTTAAATTATAATTATTCACAGATGACATAATACTCTACATAGAAGACCCTAAAAAGTCCATAAAAATGCTACTAGAGTTAATAAGAAAATTCATCAGCATAACTGGATACAAAGTCAACACTCAAAAATCAATAGTTTACTACACAGAAACAAACTCACTGAGAGAGAAATTATGGAAAAGTCAACTTTCAAAATAGCATCCAAAAAATGAAATACTTAGGAATCAATCTAACAAAGGATGCAAAAGATCCATATAATGAAAATTACAGTACTCTGAAAAAGGAGATTGAAGATGATATCATAAAATGGAAAGATATCCCTTACTATGGATAGGGAGAGCCAACATTGTGAAAATGGTCATATTTCCAAAACTGTAATAGAGATTTAATGCAATTCTGATCAAAATATCAGTAGTGTACCTCACATGTCTAGAGAAAACATTCATAAAATTCATTTGAAAACTGAGGAGACCTCTAGAAAAGCAAAGTCAAAACTGGGCAATAAAGGCAAGGCAGAAGGATTCACAACCCCTGACTTGAAATTATACTACAAAGCTACTGTGATAAAATCATCATGGCACTGGAAAAAACAGACGGGAGGATCATTTAGAATAGATTAGAAGGTGCAGACACAAGTACAAAGACACTCAGTCATCTTATCCTTTACAAAGGGGTCAAACATGTTCACTGAAAGAAAGATAGCTTCCTTAATAAATGGTGCTGGGAAAATTGGCTTTCCAAATGCCAAAGACTAAAACTAGACACATGTCCATCACCATGCACTAAACTAAAGTCAAAATGGATCAAAAATCTAAATATTAAAACAGAAACACTAAATCTACTGTAAGACAAGGTAGATAGAAATCTTGAAGACAGGGGTAGGCAAAGAGTTCATGAATAAAATGTAAATTCACAAGAAGTCCATCAAAGAATCAACAACTGGGATCTCATCTTATTAAAAAGCTTTTACACATCAAAAGAAATCACCAACAGAGTGAAAAGAAAGCCCACAGAATGGGAAAAAATTTTACAAACTGTCCATCAGACAAGGGACTGCTACATAGAACATATAAAGTATTGAAAAAATCTGGCCCCCCAAATTCAAAAACCCAATCCAAAAATAGGCATCTGAGATGAATATGTACTTCTCAGATAAAGAAATGCAAATGGTAAATAAATATATGATAAAATGTTGAACATCACTGGTCATTTTAGAAATGCAAATTAAAACAACCCTAAAAATGTATTTAACTCCAGAAATAATAGCCATCATCAAGAAATCATCCAATAACAAATGCTGGTAGGGCTGTGAGGAAAAAGGAACACTTCTCTATTGTTGGTGAGAGTGTTGAATGGTACACCCATTGTGGAAATCAGTGTGGAGATTCCTCAAAAACCTAGGATTTGAGGTGCTATTCAATCCAGGTATTCCTCTTCTGGGTATTTTCCCAGGAGAATTAAAAAACATCATACCACAGCAATGTATGTGCACCCACATTTATAGCAGCACAATTTGTAATAGCTAAATCTTGGAAACAACCCAAATGCCCATCAACCACAGAATGGATAAAAAAGATGTGGTATTTTTGTTCAATAGAGTATTAATCAGCTATAAAGAAGGATAAATTTGAGGTTTTTATAGGTAAATGGATGCAACTTGTGACCATACTCGTAAGTGAAATAAATCAGACTCATATGTATAAATATCATATTGTCTTCCTAGTGTAAAAAACTAAAAGTGAAAATAAGATTCAAAATGTACAGTAGATATTGTGAAAGTGAAAGGGAAAGAAACTTCTCTAAAGGAAAGAACAACTGGAATAGGAGAAAGGAGAAAAATAAAGAAGGGAAAAGAGCATATATATATTCTTGTATATATATATGTACATGTATACGTATATATACAAGAATATATACAATGAATATATATGTGTATATATATGTATATGTACAAGATAGATCACTATACTACCAATCTCTGTTAGTACATAAAGTAGAATGGCTTGTGTTTTCATTGTTTGATTGTTCGGTCATTTTTTCATGTTTATATCTTGCAAACCAAACAACTACTTCGAAGGTAACAATACACAATATATTAACCATTATTAATCTCCTATTATTTTGTTTTGAATTTCTGTATCATTGTTTTTATTCTTTTTTCATTTTAAATTTTTTAAAATGAGGAACTAGAAACAGGAAGCTTTAGCAAAGAAAAATAAAAGGCAGATAAAGACAGAGATAAGAATCACTGCATCCTAGTAGCCTCTCTAAGTTGACACCCCAAGGACAGGAAAGTCGATGGTAGTTTTAGAAATAAACAGAGCATTGGCTCTCAGTCTTCCTTTTGTCAAGGAATGATGAGAGCTTATATTCCTCTTGCACAATCTTTCCAATTGACATGAGCCTATCTATTGGTAAAATAAAAAAAAAAAAAGAAAAGAAATGAGTCAGGGGAGATAATAGGCAGAAAGAAGGTCATATGTCCTTGCCCTACTGTCTTCCTTACTTTTCTGGATTAGCGATTAGGAAATCCCTGCTTGCACTCGGTTGGCTTAGTTGAGAACTTCAGGATGCTCTAGGATGCCTATTATGGAGGCCTGCCAAGAGGTATGCTGACCATGGAGCTAGGATATACGAATCAGTGAGAGACGCAGTAGGGCAAGTCACATGATGGGGAAGGGGAATAAACCCTTGAAAAGCCAACAGTCCAGACCATATATTTCATCAACTATACTTTAGCAGCTGTTAGCAGAACATAAAAACCTCACCAGACAAAGGCCACAAACAAAAAGGCTCTCATTGTAAAAAAAGATATGCAGAGTTCCCCTACTGGCAGGCATCATTGGAGCATATGAAAAGAAAGGGAAATCCCATTGCTATGTGCTATGTGCCTTACACAGGTTCATGAGAGCCAACTGGTACCTTGTATAAATTAGCTCTTCTATCACTAAGACAAGATATCCAACACTCACATCTTAAATGTAGAAAGGTTTAATTTGTCTCAGAGTTTCCAAGAGTTCAATCCATGGTTGGTTGGTACCATAGCAGGATTAGTGAGGCAGAAGGGCGCAACAGAGCAAAACTGCTTAATTCAAGGTGATGACCTGGAATTGGAGCTAGAGAATATTTCCAGGGAAGAGGATGGAAGGAAGCAAACATGGTCCCCAAAGTCATACTTACATTACCCACCTGCACACACCCAAAAGTGTGTTTTACTAATAATACCCTGGATGGATCCCAAGTCATTCAAGTTGATAAAATAAATTTTATTCACTCCATGTTCCACCCCTCGTCAACTTGACACAAAAAGCCTTCACCACAAACCACACTTAAAATTCAAATGAACTAAATAACATGTTAATAATTCTGCCTAACATATTAAAACTATCCTGCATATATCAGATAACAAAATAATCTCTTTCTCAAAGTCCCAAGAGTTCCAATATTTTTCAAACTCCAAGTCAAAGTTTCTTCAAGGCAAACTCTTAACTGTAACCTCTGTAAAAATCAAAAACAAGTTACATAATCCAAAGGTACAAGGCACAGGGTAAACATTGTAATTCCAAAGGGATGAATAGAGGAATATAAAAGGAAGAGATGGAAAAAAGAAAAGACCAAAGTGAAGCATAGCAAACAATAAGTTCTAAAGCTTCATATCTAGCATCTGAGGTTTATGGTGGTGATGCGAATTCTAGAGGACTTGGGGATCCCCACCCCTATGGCTTTCTGTTTGCAGCACACATAGGCCCCACTAAATGCTTGCAAATTTCCTCAACAGATCTGCTTTCCACTGCACTTTTGGCTTCACTCTCACAATGTCATACATTGCTTTCTTAGTGGCACATTGCCTATCCTCAAAGGCCTGCCTTTGAAATCTGAGTGAAAACTTGTACGACACCAAAGCTCTTGCATTCTACATTCCTCTAGAATGGACACTTTGTGGATGAAGACAAGGTCTGTCACCATTTCAGGCAGTATCCAGGCCTGCCTTGGATCATGGCAGCGGCAATCTTGTGCCTGGATGACAGAGCATGGTGAAATGAATTTTAAGGAACCAATGCTCTAGGCAACCCTTCTTAATCCAGGGTTCCAGGATTCTCATCTCAAATGAAAGTTTTACAGTTTTGCATCATTTAGCCTGAGGCAGGTGGGGTTTACTGATTCCTAAAGTGAACTCAAGGCATTGCTCTTCTTGTCCCTGTACAAAATACTTGATTTCTTCGTAATGATGCTGATCTCATCAGCCACCAAAGCTTCTTTGGCCACATCTCTTTTTTAAATTTTATTTTAAAGATAGTAAAATCCAAAAAAACATAACAAAACAAAGGCAATCAAAACAAAGCAGTAGAACTGGTATAGAACTTCAAAGCAATATACTAGGAAAACAATAGCTGCTATAGAATATCTTGTTATCTTCACAATAGTTAACTATTCCATCAGATATAGTAAAATCAAACCAAAAACAAAACACAATAAAACCAATCAAAACAGAATATGAAATAAAGTAAGAAAAGTTAATCAGAATAAAACAAAACAATGTGAACAATATTGGTCCTCAAAGACAAGACAGAAGGGAATCCCCCATATTTGCTACATTGCATACTGCCATCCTCCCAAGAGATGCTCAGACTGCCAGCCCCAGGCCTGCAAAATCAACTAAACAATAAAAGTATTTAGTTGTTTTATGTACCTTAGTTGCTATCAACTTAACCAGTCCTCCAAACCAGCAGGTTGCTTGAGGGTGCGGGGAAGGGTTCTTGATTCTCAGCCCACGCACCAGTAGGCACACAGAGAGCGCAGATCTTTCTCTTCCTGGAGTCCATGCTGCTCACGCCACTTACCAGGAAGGCTGGCTGGTTGTCTTCTGGTTGGATCCTCCCTGACCCAACATGGTGGGTTCTTGGGAGGCATGGATCTTTCTCTTACTGGAGTCTGTGCCACTTGCACCACTCACCTGAAAGGCTGGCTAGCTGGCCACATCTTTAAACATGTTTCTTTTTTAACACAAATTTAAATTTTTCAAAAATATTTGCTCTGCATATTGCCCTTTATTCTCACTATAAATCTGACTAACAGCAGCCAACAGTACCCTTGTCACTGTCTGAATATTGGGCTGTCTTTTAATTTCTTTTTCCAGATCAATCAATCCAGCACCCTTGATCTCAATCTCCTGCAGTCTCAGAGGATGGGCAAAAACTAGATAAAAAGTGTTTTTGCCACTGTAACACACATGACCCCTAGTTCCATTGTCAATGAAACTTTCATTCACAACAGAAACTTTTTTTTAGTTAATCCTTTACTGTCCTCATTTTTATCATCATTCTGCTTTTCTGAGCTCTGACCAGAATTACTTATCAAGATCTGCTTATAGAATTCTAAGATTCCTCTAGCATGCATCTCAAACTCCTCCTATAAACCCCTTTAAAATATTTCTAATCCACATGGTCAGGTGCAGTCACAATTTCAAACCCACATTTGGTTGCCAGTTTTCAGTATTAGGCAGCTTTCTTGAATCTGAGACTCAGTACACAACACCCATAAATTAAAGGAGATGAGGTTTATTTTGACTTGTGATCTGAGGAGATTCGGTGCATGGTCAGGTGGCTGTAAAGCAGAAACAGCATGGCAGAAAGGCATGGCAGAGCAAAAGTGTTTCATGGTGGAAACAGAGCAAGGAAAGCAGAGCAGGGAAACAGTACCAGAGAGGAAGAGATAAGCTAGGTTTTACAGTACCCAACTTCATGCCTCCATGATCCACCCAGACTTACCTAGAACTGTACTTTACAGGTCTTTTCAGGAGTTCCAAAGTCAATTAAATTAATACAATCAAGCTTAAACATCACACTCCAAAATTCACTATCAGTGTCATGATATTAGTAGTATTAAATGAGTGATAATGGAAAATTGATATCACAGAAATTGGCAAATGCTAAAAATCAACATATTTTCCTTAAAGAGGAAATATTATTAAGCTTTCACCAATATACCACTGCAAGTTCTTACATCTCTTCCTTACTACCTCAAGATAGAAATGTGACAAGAAGAAAGGAAATGTTTCCTTCCTCATAACCAGCACATGAGCAGATACACAGAAAAAACAATTGCTCAGAGTATATTTCTTTTTAAAAAGATGATAGGAAGTAAAGAGAAAGATCTTTCTCAAATGGGAAGGGAATTAAGGGATGGAGGAAAGGAAGAGGGAGAGGAGAGGAATGAAAAAGGTAATTAAAATGTGTTATGTAAATGTATCATCTCCCCACAAGGAATGTAAAAATTATGTGCTAAAAACATGTACTAATAAAAAATGTACAAATAAAAAATCAGAAAAAAAGAAGGAATAAGTTCATTTTAAGTAGGATGTAAAGGATAATCCTGGAAGACGAATAAGGACTAGATTTCAGAGAACTTTAAATACCAAGGAGTGGAGCTAGGCTTTATCTCTTAATCTTAAGAAAAATTTAAAGATTTTTTTTGTGAAGATGGCATTTTGAAATGAATATGGAAAAGTCACCCTTTTAGAATATAGCAGATTGAATGAGACCATGGGTAAAAGAGAATGTTTCAGGGGTCCCAATGATATATTCTATTAAATGGGCCAGAGAAGAAATAAACAATGGTATGGAAACTGTACTAGCTTGCTTTATATTATCATTAAAAAATACCTGAAGCAGGCTACTTTATAAGGGTTTATTCTGCATTATAATTCTGGAGGTACATGGTCTAGGGGCTTTATCTGGTCCTTTTGTTGACAGAGTCCCAAGGTGGGACAAGGCAACACATGACAAGATAGAGCAATATTATCTATGTCTATGTGTCTAGTCATTGTGCCTCTTCTTACAGAGCAAACAAAATTCATCCACAAGACTCCAACCTAATGACCTGATCTAGACCTAATCATTTTCCAAAGACTTTCCACTTTGTTATAGTTTGGGTCTAGATGTCTCCCCAAAGCCTCATGAGTCATTGGGGCAAATTTTTCTAAGGCAGCTGAGTCTAGCAATTGTGATTGGTGCATTGTCTAAAGCTGGAAATAGCAGTCTGAGTGCTGCACCCACCCTGGATCAAATGGCCTGCATGCAACATAAGGGAGGGAAAACAGCTCCCTTCCCCATTTTGCCCTTTTCATTCTTCTCACCTTTGGTACCTGCCACCACCATAAATGGCTGCCCCTGTGCCATGCCACCCTGCCTTGGAACTAACTGAATATGGACTGAAGCCTCCAAAAACTATAAGCTAAATAAACCTCTCCTTCCTTCATTTTGAGTGTCAGGTATTTTGTCTCAGCAACCAGAAAAAAGTAACCAAGACACACCTCTAAACAGCATAGTAGGATTAAATTTCCACTCTCGATACCATTGATTTATGATGCTGGGAATTAAACTCATGTATGAAGTTAGGCAGACAACAAACCATATCAGAGATTAAACAGACATACATAAAAATAGATGAAAAATTTAGAAGTTACAATAATCAAGCTTTAATGACCAGTTGTATCTACTACTTATCTGCTGTATATCCCTATTGAGATCACTATTTTTCTAGGTTAGATTTCACGCCAGAACTGCCTAAAATTAATGCATCAGACAGAAGATCCTCCATCAGAGTGCACTGGGGAATTTGCTATAATACAAATTCCACTTCATACCTATTGAATTAGAATTGCTAGAGATAGGCTCCAGAAATCTGTATTTTAACTACTGCTTTTTGATGATTTTCATGCACAGTAAATTTTAGATCATCTTTACCAATTTAGTCATCGTGTGGCCTGGAACTTTAAATATAGTTTGATACCCAACTGAGATTTGCAGGAGTAGGACAGACCTGTGGAGTATAACTGCACAATACATATGGTTAATGCAAGTCTAAAATATGGGTTTCACCTTATTAACTTTATTGGCCACAGATTGCAAGCTTAATGCTGTCTCTTCTAGGGAGTTCCTTCATTTTTGCTATTTCCAGTTCATAGACCTCTTACTATGGTCATGGTGCACAAAGCACTCTTTTTATTAATTACCTGCTGAGTGTTTCAGCTGATCCCCTCCCCCACGATGAGGTGGGAAAGCAGCCTTCCCTCAGTCTTAGGAGGAAAATGTGGGCTCCAAAATCAGAGCACACCAAGTTTCACTAAGAGTCTGATACTAGTTTTATGATCCTATGCTAGCAAATTTTGAAGTTCAGTTTCCTCATGTATGAAACAGAGGGAAGAATAACCTTGTCAAAAAGATTACAATGAGACTGGTAGGTAAAATGCCTCATACAGTCTCTGTTTGAGAAATTCTATCTCCTATTCTTCTCACTTTCATTGGGTCCATGTCAAAACTATTTCCTGGGGTCATTCTTATTAACAAGCCAGAAACCACTCATCATTTCCCATAGATCAGGTGACATAAATCAAAGCAGCCATTTTATAGCAGGCCTTCAGTTCCCCTCTCTCTTGCCTAAGGTATTTGGGGAAAAAATCTATTCTCATATTCTTCTTTCATTAGCTCAGCCCTTCCCCTTCTTCACAAGTCTTCCTTGTCTTTTCCCCTTAATCTTTTCAAGCCAAGAAGCCATCCACATGCCTGACGTGATCTAGCTCATTCTCTGCTCTTCAGAGGGTCTTGCATGTTCTGACAACCACCATATGAATACAGAGATGCTTTAAAGTTGACATCCGTCACAAAAACAAATGCATCTGAGATTTTATATCCCTATCATTTCGCTCTTGCTTAAGGCCATAGGTACTTTCCAGTCAAGGAGTTTTGTTCTATTTTGTTTCTGCATAACATCCTATTGACAACAATACCCTCTTTCTCCAGGACTCACTGTCTCTACCCTGGCTCTCACCCCTTACAACTCCTAGTATTGTTGCTCCCAAGAATTTTCCTGTGCTTCTTTGATGAGAGAAAAATTTGTGCCTTGACATTTTGCTTTCTGCTGTCTTAATTTCTCTTCGGCATGAATGTTCATATCAGTTTCACAGCATCTTTTTCCATCTGGAGTACTCCCAATGCTCTTGAAAACATGTGGCACACTTTCTGGAATGCTGATTTTATTTGAAGATTTAGGAAATGATGAAAAATATCATGAAGAAGATAAGGAGCATATATGAATAATTTAAATAACAGTTTAATTTAACCATATTTGATTATAGTTCCACTTGTGTGTCAGTTAAGACCCAGGCAGGACACAAATGGCATAGCCGAAAATGAAGCTGAGGTAAGCTTAATAAAGGGCTACTTACAGATTAAGAGATCCAACAAGAGACAGTGAGTGACACAAGCTAAACATAGGGATCAATTGTCTCCACTAAAGTTAAAGAAGGCTTGCTGTGGAAATAAGAAAAAGCCACCCAATTGGAGCTATGATATTTGGCAAAGAAACTGTTGAATTTGTAACCACTCAGGAGAGAGTAAAGTGGATTAGAATCCTGACCTTGATAGCCATCTGCACTCTGATGTCCTTTCGCCCCTTTGGTCTACTCCTAAGTAGCCCAGAGAGCAAGCGAGGCCTAGTCATGGTATCCATATAAGCTGGCTATGAGAGTCCAGGGCTGGGGGAAAAAAGGTAGCAAGTGAATTTGGAGGAGCAAACAGAACTTTTGGCCCTAGGCAAAAGCAAAAATTATGCCAATTTCTAAGCTTAAGAAAGGAGATTTGAATTGTTTAAAAATGGAGCTTACAAATAACCCACTTGTGCTCACCGCTAGTTTCACAAAGAGAAGATAATGTTTCCTGCTTATTGGATACCTAAATAAGGATTAAAAAACAAGCCTTAAACAAAACGAGGCGGTTTTCAGTGCTAAAGCAAAATGGATGATACAGTGGTGAGTGCCATCCTACTCCCAGGCCTGCAAGCACCTGAGGTTATACACCTAGTGCCCACTGGTCCACTCGGTTCATATTACCTCTGCCTATCATCCCTTGTGAGCAGTGACAGAGGGACTCAGCTCTGTCATATTTCATGGACTCTACTCCAGAGAATTTGTTCTGGTGCTTCAAAATGGGCTCCACATCAAATTCATTTAGGAAGCCTTAACCATTAAATCACTGGTTTGAAGATTCTTAAAATAATCAGAATTCTAGAAGTTCTTAGAAACTTCAATGGGGCCTAAACAGTTTTTGATTTCGGATCTAGATTGCCTTTATTTCAATCTAAACTCTACTTAGCTAACTTTGTGGTTTGGCCCATATGGTTACTTGCCTGCAGTTTTGTTTCTTCAGACATGAAATGAGACATTTATTTTTGTTTTTCTCTTTGAACTATGGTGAAAAATAAGTGAGAAAAATTTCAAGTGAATCTTCATGTGATATTTACTCACACATGGTAGCCTATAGTAGTAACAGTAATGGCTTTTATCATAACCTGTTTAACTTAATAGAATAAAACCTAGAGTTTTCCAAAGGAACTTAAGAAAACCTCCCTCAAACTTTAACAGATGCTATAATCAGGTGGAATTGGCATGCTGTATTGAGACACCATATTTGGAGAATATGGACCTCAATTTCCTATCCCATTCAAGGGAAGAGCGAAGCTTCTCAAAACTCAGTTACTGGTAAGTCTTGTTAAAATGCACATTCCTACTCAACCAATCTAATCTAGAGCTCAAAACTGTGCATTGCTGACAGACTTAAGTAGTACTCAGATATAACTGAATTTTTTCCCCTAGCCCTCACTTTAAGAAGCAAAGTGTGAGGTGTGCTTGACCCACTTGAGGTTAGAGAAATAGATTTTGTTTCCCAACTGTTGATCTGATCCCACAAAACTGAACCGGGAATTGGTGTTGTGGGAAATGCTTGGTGAATGTATTACACCAAAAGAAATAAGCCACTCTGAGCAGTTATATGAAATACTACTTTTAGGAGGTAAGAGAGGGGCTTAGAGAGGAAATAGCACTCTCCCAAAGAGAAACATAACCAGACATACCATATTTCTCAGGTCAGTCTGGGAAAAAAATGAACTATACTTCCCAAAATCCACCACTCAGAACTCACACAGCGTCCTTTCCTATGCATAGTTTCATCACCATTTATTTTTTAAATATCCCTCTCCACACTCATTTTAGAAACAGCAGAAGTCACACATTCTCTGCGTTTTCCTGAAGATCACACTAATAACCGATGGCTTCATAGGAAATGAGATAATTCCCTTTGCCATGTAAGCAGTGATGTCTATCAGTACTTTCCTCATTCATTTCATAATGTCCTTTCCCACTAGCAAACAGAAGCAATGGGTTTCCATGTGTGCATATGCAGAAATACTGAGACTTCTGTGTTGTTAGAACTTTTTATAAGAATAGGGAAAAGGAGATTGGTGGAGTCATTTCTTCCACCTGATCTGCACAACAAAAGAAAGAATTATTTTGGAATCAGCACATAGGCTGATATATTAAATTTTCTCTTATGCCAAACATTTTAATGATATTCCCAAAGTCTCTAATAACTGATAGTGGTCAACTCATCCCTCTGCTCCAAATATGCCAATTAATCTAATATCTATCCCTTCAGAGCATGCTAAGGATTTACTAGTGATTTATAGAAGCCAGCAGGATGCCCTTCACACATACCCTCCCAAACAACCTGCCCTCCTCACTTTCTTCAAAATCTGGGGAGGCTGTAATGCATGAGGAAGGAGTCATATATCTGAAGTTGGATAAAACAGAGTCTGAATTCTTCCTCTTGAGTTTTATGACTTTGGACACATTATTTCATCTCAGTGGGACTTTGTTCCCTCATCTATAAAATAAAAATACTAATATAGATCCCAAACTAGGGTTTATGTGAGTATGCCAAGTTTGCTAGTAAAATAGTATCCAGTACCTAAAGAAAAAAAAAGCCATTCATCAAGTCAAAAACAGTATTGACAGAAATGTCACTGTAATGTGATGATATAGGAGAAAAAAAGACACTCTCAGTCAAGGCTTCCCAGTGATATTTATGAGATTTTTATTAGCTTTTATGCACAGTTCCTGACCGTTGTTCCACAATTCAATTTTTGTTAAATATTTTTTTTTCTTACCTGAATTGTAGTTATGCCTAAGAACAATAACTGTTCCCTTCTGGTTTTTATAATCTCTACCCATCTCTTCCCATCATAGCTACATAGATTATTATTTAACATGTTGCCAAACTCCAAAATCCAGTTAAAAAAAAGAGAGAAGGTAGACAAAAAGTACTTTTGGGTAAAAAAAAAAAAAAGACACTAATTATTCTTCTTCCCTTCCTCCCTCCCATCTACCTTTCCCCCATTTCTTTCTGCCTCTTTATCTTCTTTTTTCATTAGAAATAGCTCTAAGAATGAGAATGACAAATGACTATACAAGTCTTGAAACCAATAAAGCGCACAGTCAAGAGGCATATGCAAATATGCAAAAAGCCAAACTCTGTTTACCATCCACACTGCATCCTGAATAAAGATCCAACTACAGATCACACGTGATTGGACCAACAAGACCCAAAGGTAATCTGTTTCTTTTCTTTCTTTCTTTTGACTTTTTAAAACTGATACACAAAAACTTGAAAATTATGCATAACAATAAGTTATCATACAAAGTTTTAATATATGTATGCATTGCATAATATTTATATTAGGTTGACTGGATCTATTTCCTCAACCAGCTGTCATTGGCTCATAGTGAGGATATCCAATATCCTTTCTTCTGGCTTTTAGAGATATGCAGTACTTAATTGCTATCCATGTTGGCACTGTCTGTAAATGTGCTTAATTGCCAGGCTCCTGGGAATTGGTTTCCTCTGAGATGAAGTATCTTAGATCCCAAAAGATTCTCTGATGATCATCAGTCTTTAAGGAGAGAAGATGCAACTATACAAACAAGAAAAACCAAAAATTATGCATAAAGACCAAAGAGTCTAGAATAATAATTCAAATGGCAAATTATTTTTAAAGGAAGTGAATTTTTTCCAGGCAATATGCAAATTGGCCCTGAAGTGTGAGGAACCCATAACTGTACTTGTTACAGAATGACCTGAGAGCCTCACCTTTTAACCCCACAAGAACCTTAACATGCATCTTCCTGACAGAATGACATAGCCAATTAGCTTGCTACCCTGCTCCATGGAATGTGACTGTACAACTTAGAACAGAGGAAAGGAATCTTTGACTCATCTACTCAGTGTCATGTAATATATGCCACTTGCATTATTTTAGTTAACCCTTACAACCTGCTATTTATAGCCCAGCTATTTCTATTCTGCAAATAAGATACAAATTCAGAAATACAATGATGCTCCTGAAATTTTTAGATGTCACACACCAGTATTCAAGTGTAAATTCCGTGAGCACAAAAACCCCTATGCCTTTTACAATATGACTGAATCAAATTTGGGGTGTGGACTCGCTATGTCACTGAATCAAACTCAAAGTATAGATCTTCACATAAATTTAGCTACTTCTGATATGCCATGTTAGGCCATGTGCTTCCTGGTTTAGGAAGAGGTGATTATGAACCATTTACCCACATATACCAAGTTTCCCCTTTAGGTAACTGAGAGTTCACTATTGCTAGAGAAGCTTGAGGAATAATCTGAGCCCTGGCAGAAGAAGTCTCTTGACTAGAATTTCCCAAAAGTCAATCGTTCATGGAATACATTTATAATTATACCATATTCTCATACAAATTATATCATTATTTGTACATTTTTTCTTACATTCACCACAAAGAGATTACAAGATCAATTAATTTCATATCACTAAAACTCTAGATATCCTCTAAAATCATTATCTGTGCCTTCAGAGAAATTAACTATGCTTTGTGAAATAAATATTCTAGGAAAATCTGGCCACATTGGGAATAAATCACAACTCTTATCTTCTCTGCACTGTAATGAAGCTGTTCAGTTGGTATACTTCATTGCTCCAGAATGTAATCCCATTTTGGATCTGTGCCACTTTTAAATACCATCCTTGCCTCCAAGGTCATGAAGAGGATTGTCTCTTTTTTGGTAACAGTTTTATTAAGATATAATTCACACGCTTTAAAAAATTACCCAATTCAAGCCGGGCGTGGTGGCGCACACCTTTAATCCCAGCACTCGGGAGGCTGAGGTAGGCGGAGCGTTGTGGGTTCGAGGCCGGCTTGGGCTACAACGCGAGCACAAGGCCGGCCTGAGCTACATAGTGCGACTCTGCCTCAAAAAAACCCGGGCCGGGAGTTTGACTCAGTGCCTTAAGCGCCTGCCCTGGCAGGCACGAGGTTGTGAGTTCAATCCCCGGTGCCGCAAAAAATAAATAAATAAATAAATAAAAAATTACCTAATTCAGTGGTATATTAATACAGTTGTGCAATCATCACTACAAACAATTTTAGGGTATTTTCCTCACTCCAAAGAGCAACCTCATACTCTTTAGTAGTCATCCCCCATTCTATCATGCCCTGCATCCCTAGGCAACTACTAATCTTTCTGATTCTACAGATTTGACTATCCCAGTTATTTAATGTAAATAGAATCACACAATGTGTGATCCTTTGTGTCTACTGTCTCATACTTGAGTCCATGTTGTGCATCATTCATTTTTACTGCTGAATAATTCAATTTTATTGCTGAATACTACATTGTATGAAAATATCACATTTTTGTCCCCTCATCAATTGGTAGATATTTGAGTTGCTTACACTTTGTGGCTATTATGAGTCATGCTAGTATGAACATTTGTGTACAAGTTGTTTATGAATGTATGTTTTCCTTTCTTTTGGACATATGCCTCAAAGTGGAATTGTTTTAATAGTGCTTGGAATTCCGTTTCAAATTACTTTCTTTGCCTTCACTTAATCATTCAAAACAAAGATAGTCTCTGATGTACGATGGTTCAACCGATTACTTTTAACATTTCTGATGATGTGAAAGTGACATTCTCTCAGTAGAAACCATACTTTGAATTTTGATCTTTCCTGAGCTAACGATATGAGGCGTGATACCATGTTGAGATTCTGGATAATAGTAGCGAACTGCAGCTGTCAGTCAACCAGAGATCACAAGGCCAAGCAACTGATGCTTTAGTGTGTTGTTTTCAGGTTATGACGCCAGGTGAGTTCTTCGTCAGCTTTTCTTGCTGTGACCAAATGCCTAAGAATTAACATACAGGGGGAATGATTTATTTTGGTTCATGGTTTCAAAAGTTCTGGATCATGGATAGCTCTGTTATTTTTAACCTTGAGCAAGCAGAACAAACAGCATGGAAACAGAAAAAAACATGGTGAGGGAATTCTGCTCACCTCCTGTGAGCTAGGAAGCAGACAAAGAAGAAAAGAGTCAGAGAGAAATGGGTTAGGGACCAGATACATTCCCCAAAGTCACACACCCATTATACACTCTTAAGTGAGTCCTACCTCTTGGTTCCATCACCTCCTAATAATGCCACCAAATTATGATGTCATCAATGGACTAATCCTCCTGATAAAGTGAGAGCCCCTGAGATCCAGTCACTTGCTAAACTGATAGCCAATCCTTTAGCACATGAGTTTTGGAGGAACTTTTCAAATCTAAGCCATAACAGATATATTAAATCCATTATCAACTTATACAACAGACTTGTCAGGACATACATGACCCTATCATAAGTTGAGGCATACCACAACCCAGTATATTCATTGTAAAACTAGCCAAACAAGCCCTCCTCTATTTATCACAGAGCAGTTTTATAAGGCAGAAATGATATAATAATAAGTTGTCAAAAACTGAATAATCTGAGTTCTGCCTCCAACTAACTAAAAATGTTCTTGTGCAAATAACTACTTGCTAACCTTCACTGCCCTTATTTGGAAAAATGAAAGAATTAAAATGTTCCTTGCCTGGCATCCTTCCTCACTTTAATTCTCTATAATTTTATAAACATATGTGAAAGCATTTTTGACAAGTTAAAGGCAGTTCTAAAATATAAGCCATCATTATCACATATTGCCTCCTTGCTGAGAAATGGCTGCGTCCTATAGTGAAATAACATCAGCATTCAATCTTCAGGAAAAGTATGCCCAAAATAGACCATTTCCTCAAATCAACACCATATCCTCATGCGATTCTCAGGTGCTTGCGGGACCTCTCAAAGGATAGGTTGATATATTTATTTTGCTCTGTGTAATTCTGTTTTCTTGAACAACAGAAAAAAAAAACTACTGTAAGGGGAACTCATTTGTTCTTCCTATGCAATAGATTTGTAGTATTTCCCTGGTAACATAAATGACTTTGGAAAAAACTTTGAGTTATATTTTCTGGGGTAACTAGAGTCACAGTGAAAGCACCCCACAGAGAATTGCATTGCAGAGTTGGAGAAAATGAGTACTCTAGCACAGAGAATTTATAAAGTTACATGTAACTGTGATAAGTAGAAAGAATACATTTTTACCAAACCATGTCAATCAGATTAACCTTAGGAATCTCGTGTAGCTTAAGTAATTCCAGTTCTCATAGGAAATGAGTCGGGGTGTGCTGTCTATTGCTATACAACCCCACCCTCCCAATAAAAGCACTTTAGCTGAAATCTGTCTTCTCCCTGGGAACTATTCAAAGGTGTAAAGACTCAGAGTTCTTCCAAGCAAATCTGTGTCCTAGTTCTCAGTTATTGTTCTAGGTTCTTTCCTTCACTTTGACTTGTAAGTGTGGGTCAGCATGTTTTTAATGTCTATATTTATTTATTTTGGTTATTCAAACATGAGATTTTTGAATCTGAGGCACAAGCATTATTTCTTTACAGCAACAACTATGTTGGTTACCTAAAACCTGTTCTTCCACTTCAGCATGATGCAGCAGAAGCCACATGTCACCTGCATGTACAATTTATTTTCCCATGGCAGTACAAGAGTGGAATCTTGCAATTATGAATCTGGGATCTTATATATGAACTGTTATAGAGTTATTCTCCCTCCAAAGACATGGGTAAAACTTTTCTTTTGTGTGGTTACCATATTTTTGAATCACAAACAGATGACCCTAAGGATTTCTCCCAGTTTAAAATGTAAATGTAAACCCACTGGAGATAGGTATCTTGATATCACTGGAGGTCTCAGCCATTCCATTACCCTTTCATAGTATCCAATGTCTGTTCTTCTACCTAATTTTCTTTGCTTATGCTATAATTACATAAAACTGTAAAAGTATTTCTTCCTCTGGAATCAAAGTTAGTGTACTCAAGGGTAAAGACTTCATCCCACTGATCACCACATGCTGCAAAATCTGCTACATACTTTTCATGCATCAAATTCTATGTAGATGCTCCTGAACCCTGTCTTTCTTTCAGCACAAATTCTTTCAGCTTCAGATTTCCAATCTAAATTTCTAATTGATATCTCCACAACTACGTCTTTTGGGCACCTAAAATCTAATCTATTCCAACATAAAGTATTCACCTTCCCTTCCTAAATGATTTAATTTCAAAGCTAGATACATACATATCCAAACCATAGAGTCGAGGAAGTGAAGCACTGTATAATCATCTGCATCTTCTCCAGGTTATGTCAAGTTCTTCCTTTCTTTAAACCAAGAACTCTTGAGCCCATACCATGTGACAGGCACTGAAAATGCAATCGTTATCCAAGTAATCAAATTCCTCAGGAGCTTATATAGCCCTAGAAAGAGGCAGACAATAGGGAAATAAGCAAATGATTATATAATAAAACAAGTGATAATCAATGATATAAAGACAAATTAAAAGATCCATGTATTTCTATATACCATATCACCAGGAAGGGTCACACTTAAAAATATCAACTTTATCTGTGATGCAAGCTTTGATTTCTGAAACAAAACAGCTAAAGCACACAGGAAAATGATCACATCAGTGCAGCAGCACTGTGTAAATCCTCCTCAAAGTTATAATGTTCCCCCAAATATAAAGCAAAACAGAGATGCCTGTGCTTTAAAGAAACCAGACCTAACTCCACCCTCCCCTCAACCCATTGCATGGTACATTCCAAAAAGAAGAGTGATCCATTGTATCCTTGAGTATTATGCAGAATAAGGTGCTGAGGAGACTGGCAAAGATATGAGAAGAAAGTAACTTGGGGCTTCTAGGTGTTTATGCAATTCTTGTGGAGAAGTAAGAATCACAGCTTGGTTCATATTTGGCACAAAAATTGTACATATATATGGATCAGAGAAGCTCAGACTTCATTTCAGATGTATTGGACCACATATTTCACATACACAGAGAAATGTAGCTGAAGCTATGTGCAATAGCATGACCTCACCCTCATGCTTGCTCATTTTATATGAATGGCAAATTTATGATATCCAAGAATTAAGTAAAAACACGTGAAAGTAGTGAGACAGATAACAAACATGATAGACATGAAATGAAGACTCATAGTTATGACACTATAGGAAAATCTGAGTACAGAAGTAGCAATCCGAATAGCTGAAACAATAACTAAAGAATGAACTGAACCCATAACTGAGAGTTTTTTGGGTATCAAGTAAAATTCATGAAGGTACATCAACACCATAGATCTACTCTGGCTTAAATAGTTCAATTTCAAGTACAAAGGAAACACTGAGCACTATCCCCTCCTAGAACAAAAATTCTAATATCAGATACTACAATTCTTCATCTACAGGATGGTCATAAACATGTGTTCCCACATATATGGAAAGAGAGATTTGATATGAAAGTGACTCAGGCAAGAGTGTATGTGCACAGTTCTTGGGAAGCAAGAGAAGAGGGCCGAGCAGGAGACAGCTAATGTCGCACATTAATATGACGGAGGAAACAGGTTCCTGGGGAAAACTGCTTCCTGAGAACCACGCCATGTACCAAAAGTGGGGAAAGGTAATAGATTCTCAGAAATAGGTCTTATTAGCCCCCTCTTATCTATGTACCCAATAACTTATCTGAAGTAGAATGACTGGATAGACATGTGCTATCTAATGTACTCTATGAAACAGTACAAAAGAATGTATGAAACAGTAAAAGAATGAAGCACAAAAGAGTAAGAGAATGAAGTCAGATTTTAAACAGACAGCATAAATACCTGCAGGACTATACCCATTTTCCATTTCTCTATCATTGTTTTTTGCAACCAAATCCTAGATAAATCTCTCTAGTTACTATACTGAAAGTGGATATTACCTATAATAATCAGATAGATACTACATTTAAAACATTAAATGTAATCTTGACCACAAAGAAGTCTCAAGGTTTTGAAAGAAAAGTTAGTCCATCAAGTGGGCAAGTTCTTACTTTGTCATATTTCCTCATCAAAATAAACCATTTTTCAATATACTGGCTTTGTAGCCTTTAAAACTTTTATGCTTGAATCTGTTTTCTGTGGTGAGGTGTTTTTTCCCAGAATATGAATATCAATACAGTAGTCTCTGACATTTCCCTTAAAGTGCTGAAGCATTTCAGTGTCTAATCTCCTTTGCTGCCTCCTGAATTTGATTCTGAACACTGTGAGAACTGTATATAAAAATGAAGAGAGGTGCGGACTGCGGGGGGAGAGAACCAGATTTTACTCTCACTGGTTGGTGATCCCCAGCATGTGCGAGCTGCTACCAGAGTGGGGACAGCCACACCCAAGTCTCTCTCTGTGAGTCAGTGCCATTCTGGACTGTGGAGGGAGAGAACAAGACCTCACCAAGAAGTGATCCCAGCAGGGAAACCATATCATTTTCATTGTTTTGTTAGGTTGGGCTTTATTCCCTTTTGTTTTGTTTGATTATGTTAAATCTGATGGCATAAGCAGCTATTTGAAAAATACCAGGCACATTATGGCAGCCATTTTGAATTTACTATTGGCATGTTTTGAAGTCCTTTATTGCATTCATTGTTTTGTCTTTATTGTTTCTATTCTACTCTGCTTTGTTTGAATTTTACTATGTCCAAAGCTATCTTCAGCTATTCTGAAGACAACAAAAGGCATTATGGTAGCTATTGTTGATTTCATAACGTCTTGAAGTCCTGTGTCACTGATACTGGTTTATTTTGATTGGTTTTATTGTTTTATTTTCCTTGGTTTTATCGTCTTTAAAATAAAATAAATAAATAAATAAATAAAAATGAAGAGAAGTTCTTGTCAGAAATTATACTCATGGTCTAAATAGGTAATTTCCATAAAGAATAACAACATATCTAGTTAATTGACATAAGTACAAAAAGAAAAAGTGAGTTGAAACTTTTAAAAAGAAATTCATTGGCTGCATTGGCAATATGTGGACAAGGCCTGAATGTCTTTATAAAAATAGCTCTTTTCTTTAAGAACAATATACTATGAGATGTCTGCAACAAGGATTTCTGGCCTGGGGATATTGGTATAAGATAATTTTTAGAGATGTGCTCACTCATATAAAGTTGTCCTTTAAAGAATAAAAATATGGGGAGAAAACAGCCTGCAGACAAACAATGTGAAAGCATTTTATTTCACAGGGATCAAAATGTTTCTGTTCAGCTGCTACCACTTTCCCTACAAACACAGTAATGCTAAAGAAAAACCATTACAAGACAAAGGAAATAAATTAATCCAAAACAAAAAAGAATCATGGATTAACAAGAAAAGCAAGTTTTCCAGAGCAAAATCATAAGGTATATTTTCTCTAATTTTCCACTAAATTTGTTTCTCAGAGTTCCAATATCTGTTCTAAAATGAAAAATTCAACTTTTTAACTTAGATACAGTTTTACTGCTGTGAACGCTTTTTGTTTTAATTTTGCAATACATACTACTACTTTCATTGTGGGTATTTGGTACATGTACAAGTTGTACCTTAACTCTTGTTTTATATGCTCTTTCTTTACCCTTCCTCCCTTCCCTCTTCCCTTTATTTCCTGGTCCCCTTTTCATTTGCAGTAGAGCTATCTCACTGTTTCCTTTTTTCTGTCTTTTATTTTGCTCTTCATTTATACTTCAAATTTCTCATGTGAGAGAAACCATATGGTATTAAAGCTTGTGTCTGATTTATCATTTTAAGGGTCTGAAGCCAACAATCTCTGCTTACACCAAAGATCAAGCAAGAAACCTACACTTCCACCCCATTTGGCAATAATGAAGTGCCACTTCCTCCTCCTGAGATGGAGTTGCAAAAGGCCTACTGAAAAGAATATTTTTTATGATTACCCTGTGATAATATAGTCATCTCCACTCCATTATCTGTAGAGACTAAAGCCATGTCAGAACTCCTCCCTATCCCCTAAATTAATGAGACCATCTGCATGTCAACAAAAATTAAAATCTTGGATTTCTATAGCTACTTAGCAGTAATGTTTCAGGACTCTTCTGCTGCTGGAGTAGTGTCAAAAAATTCAGCTAAAAGATTAGGATGAAATAAAATCTAGAATCAAAACAACACAGAAATTCCAAGTTTCAATAAAAATGATTTTGCATACTGAGAAGTAAGAAAATTTCAAACAAAATGAAAGAGACAACAGATTACAATACGACTTAAAATGACAGGGTGTTGCAATTATCTAGTAAAGATTTTTAAAGTCCGCAAAAAGGATACTTCAATGAGTA